>PVIR01011334.1:34596-47679 GCA_004026965.1 Petromus typicus
AAAAAAAAAAAAGAGTAACTAATTCTCAGTGTTGTAAAATCGATTTGGAGTCTTTGGAGTCGTAAATGTGTGTATCTATAATAAAGTCTCTGTTCTTTCAGAATCCATCCCTGAAATCAGGTCTTAAAGATGAAGAAGAAAAGAGCGAGGGAAATGCACGAGAGCCGCAGGTCAGACAAAGCGCTGGGACTGCTGGCCTGGCAGCAGCGGGGTCGGCTCCTCCTCTTCTTTGTGTCTGTAAAGCACCGCGGTCCTTAGTGTCAGAGTGTCTGTTGGAGGAAGTCTGGAGTCCGCGTCCTGCAGGAGCCAGTCTGTCCGTCCTGGAGCCTTGCCGAGGCCCCGTGAGGCCGAGTGGGCGGAGGCTGTGAGCAGTGTTGGGGAGGGGAGGGTGGAGGAGGAGAGCACCCCCAGCTCTCAATTGCCAGCTTTGCCAGGGCGCAGCACGCACTGCAATGCTGCCTCCAAGTCTGTCTTCATGGGGAGAGAGCAGGCCAGGGCCTCGTCTGTCTGTCACCCCAGGCTTCCGTCCCCGTCTTGTTCTTGGTCTTGCGTGGGAGGGACCGTGGCTGTGTCCCGGGGCTCGCTGTGTGCCCAGTGAGGGTTCCCTTCTGCCCTCCCTCTCTCTGTCCCTTCTGGTCACAAATCTGTGGCTGCTCAGAATTTCACCTGGTGTTTGTGTGTTTTAACTGTGTTTCCTTTGTGTTTATTTTTATTTCAGAGATGCGAAAGAGCTGAATCATTAGCAAAAATAAAATCAAAAGCCTTTTCAGTTGTTGCTCAGGTAAGTTGTTTCTTTTTAAGGTAATCTGGACGTGGGGTGTTTAACTTCTCATCGGCGCGATATACACACTGTGTGTGCTGTAAAAGCTGAGCCAGCCGGCCAGTCTGCCCGCTGTCCTGCCTGTGTCCCTGGCCCCAGAGGCCGCTGCGGCAGCTTTTCTCCTTAGCTGTTTCTTCTGCTGGTTATTCCAGCATTTGCCTGGAATTTCCATTTCATTTTCTTCGTCATCTTTGTTTTTGATATTCCTGATTTGGGGAAGTTTCTGGGTTTTCTAATTCTTTTCAAAGTTTGGTGACACTGTGGTAATGTATCCTGGTGAGGTCTTTTTTTCCGTTGTCCTTGGCACTATGGCGCCTGTCCTTTAAGTCTGTGCCCTTTGGTTCTGAGGAGCTTTTTTGTGTTTCTTTGATGTTATTCTGTGCTGCATTTTTTCTCTTCTTTAACTTTAATTTCTTATTTTTCACTATTATTTGCAGTCTCTTTTTGGTAATCAGGCATATATCTGAAGCAATGACATCTTAACTTGATTTTTAAAAAAATTCTCCTGACATTTTTCTGTATGAAGGAATTTTCTTATTTTCTAAATTTTTCTTTAAAAATTTTTTCTTCATAGGATACAATCTCTTCTTGAAGTATATTAGTTTTTGAGGTCTCCTGCTTGTTTTGATATTGCATTATATTGGGTTTTTTCACAAAGGATTGAAGAGTCTCAGTTGTCTGCTCATATTTGAGTGGCTAATAGGAAACAGATTTTTCACACTTACTCTTTTTTCTGTACCTAGTCACGTTGAACAAAGCGCCATCTCCCCTTCTCTTGTCCAGTGCAGGGCAGGGAGTGCGCCCAGCTGGCAGAGTTGTGGCCTGCAGAAAAGTGAGTCTGTGAGCCAGGCGGCCCTCTGCCTCTTGCTTTGCACTGAGCAGGCCTCGTCTCCTTCCGCAGTGACACTTTCCTGAAGCCCGTTGGGTCAGTCTTTCTCCAGGAGGTGCAGTCACCTGCCTTTGAGGGTGGGGATGGGGCACTTCCTATGCAGACTTCGATTCCATCGACCCTCTGTAGCCACATTTCTTTCTTTTTTTTTTTTTTTTTGAGACAGGGTCTCACCTTGTAGTTCACTGTATAGCCCATGTGAGCCTCGAACTCACAGCAATCCTCTTGCCTCTGCCTCCCAAGTGCTGGGATTATAGGTGTGAGCCACCAGGCCCAGCATTGTGATAAGTAGTATCAGGGATCGAGCTTGGGACCTTGCACTTGCCAGACAGACACTGGAACCTCTGAGCTAAATTCCTGGCCCTCCAGCCCCATTTCTGAGGACTAGTTCCTGATGCTCACTTTATACTGACTCCCTCAGTGCCTGCGATTAGGTTGTGGTCTTCTTTGTTCTGTTCAGTCAGACACTGCTTGCTCGCTTTTCCATCTTCCATCTTCTATATTTTATTTCCTGTTTTCTCTGTCAGAATCTATGGGTTTTTTGGACGTCATTATAGTGGAGTCTCAGGAGGTTATACTGAGAAATCCATGTGCTTAATTGCAGATTTTTCCACTGGATTTTTTTTTCAAGAGTCTAAGAATATGTGTATTTCATGGAAAAGTACTAACATTTCCTATTTTTAGTAGTGCAAAAATTGAGCTGATTAGTTAGATGTTATAAATTTGCTATATCACTATAAATTAAGTATGGAATACAGTGGCACCTTGGCTTGTGAACTCGATTCTTTCCGTGATTCTGGTTGCAAACTGAGTTGGACAGGGACTCAGCTGGTCTCGATGTGAGGTACAGTGTGGATCTTCGCAGGCAGTTTGATTCAGTTCCCGTCCCGTTGAGTTTGTGACCAGCACCCTGGAGAGAATTGAGTTCATGAACCACGGCATTATTTTCTTAATGAAAGCACCAAGGACAATAAATGATCTGTAATTCTTTTAGATGAACTCTTCACCTGTATATAAATACATAAATATTGTTTATTGATGTTTAATGTATGTCTGAAGAGGCTGTCAAGTGCTTTCTTAATCATTAAGCATAATTTTGTTCTTGTAAATTTTGTGTGTTGTTGCATGGCTGTGGTCTTCCCCTTCTTTGGAGTAAATTTAATCTACAGTATGGTTTTACTTTCTAAGAACTGTTAGTACCTGTACTGCATGTGTGGTGTTAACTCAGAACTCTGTGTAAGTCAATGAGGAATTGTTTGACGGGTCTGACTCGGAAGTTCCTGTCCAGGTGGCTTCAGGCACAAGTGTTGTTGGGATGCCCTTTCCGTTAGTCACCTCTCATGGTGCTCTCCTGTCTTTGAGCACTGTTCATGACTGAGCTAGCCTTGCATATTTCCACCTTCCAGTTCAAAGGAAAAAGCCCATTTTCCCTTGCCAGTGTTAAACAGCTCTAGAGGAGAGTTCCCTCAGCTATGGAAAAAATCTTGTGCCCATCCCTGAGCAAATCAGGGACCGCAAAACCACTTTGTCCTCATCTGGACGTGTGGCCATACTGGGACCCACGTGTGAAGTAGATCCTCCAAGAACACACGGTGGTACCTGAGGAGAATATACTTGTGTTTACGATAAAGGGTCACAGCTTGTTAGGAGTACAGTATATATCCGCGTCCCGGCCATGCAGACAGCAGAAGCCAGTGTGAGTAGACAGTAGTAACAGCTACGGGAAGCTGCTGTCGAGAGAAGGTAAAAGACCAGGTGCGTGGCACAAGGAATGCTTTGAAACAGGCTGATGTAGTGAGTGCTGTAGAACAGGTATTGTTGTAAGTCTTTTCCTCATTTGTCCATTTTATCTTTAAATTATCTGTCAGGTGGATTCACTGTAGAATTCTTTGTGATTAATTGGATTTCTGCTTCCTAAGGCGTCCAAGTCCAGAAGGCACCGTCAGGTCAGACTCGATGCTTCTGACTCTGACTCTGCATCCGGCCAAGGACAGAGCAGAGCAGCGAAGAGGAAGAAGAGAGCGGGGCCTGCGTCGGAGTCAGCGGGGAGGACGGTGACCGCCCGGAGCAAAGGTACCGTCCCAGGTCCTGCTGAGACTCAGGGGCAGAGGCCGGGTTGCACTGACAGGTTACCTTCTGTTTCTTTACCAGGAAGGATGGTAGACTTACTTGAGAATGTCGTGAGATTTAACATTAAGCATAAATTAATTTCTTAAATCTAGGGGTTTTGTTGCTGAAAAGGTCCCAGGAGTTGAATTTGTCATTTCTAGATGATGAATTTAAGCCCATTCAGATTAAATGACTTGTCAGAAGTACTGTAACATAGATTAGCCTAGAATCAGCCTAGATTTTCATTAGTGTGAATCAGACTTTTTGTGTAGAGTAAGCTAATGAAAAGTTAATGCAGTGTCTAGACCATATTTTCCTTTACTTGTATTAATTAAGTTCCTGCTTTTCTTTGAAATGGCCTATTGGTAAAATTATCTTTGCTATTTGCTTCTTAGATGACTTATTTTAATTCTTTGGTTTTAAAAAAAATTATTCACTGTACATAAAATTAGGATTTGATTGCCAGGCACGGGGGGAAGAAAGATCGTTATAATTATTAGCAAACACTTAATGTTTAATATCAAACACTTTCCTAGTGAAACTAGGAACACTTCACAGATCTGAGCAGCATGTAAAGATATTTACAGCCTTTTCATGTGTTTCTCCCATGACCTGAGGCCATAGAGAATAGTTCCCGTTAAAGACTTTCCATGTATTTAGACAGGATTGAGTGTAGTGACTTAAGCACACTGAGAGTTCTGAGGATAATTAACATGAATGTTAAGGGTAACCATGAAGCACTTCCAAAGGAAAATTTTCTGCTTTTTTTTTTTTGAAACAGGGTCTCGCTCACTATATAGCCTAGGCTAGCCTCAAACTCACAGCAATCCTCCTGCCTCTGCCTCCTGAGTGCAGGGATTACAAGCATGAGCTACCACGCCTGACATTGTTGCATGTCATTACCAGGATTTAAACCTGGGTCCTTGTGCATGTAAGACAGGTGCCTGAACCACTGAGCTAAATCCCCAGCCCAAATTTTCTACTTTTTATAAAGCTAGCAGGTAATGTAAAAAGTAGTGTTAGGCCAAACTCATTATAACTATTAGGAAAAAAATCCTGAGTTACATGTAGCACAAAGAAAGATGTGAAAGCCCTTGCCCAAATGCTGATCCTGGGGGGAAGTAGGGTGCCTTTCATTGGAATCTCTTCATGGGATTTACGTAAAAAGGCTGGAATGGGTGGTGGAATTCATTTTAATAGTTACTAACAAAGACACTTGATAATATCTAGTATTGATGATTATTTAAAAGAAATCCTCTAGTTCAAGGATATTTCTGCAACCCATTTGAGCAAGCGTAAGCAAAAAGGGAGCATAAGGGGCCAAGGATTCAGCTCAGTGGTTCTGGCATCTGCCTGGCAAGCACAAGGGCCCGGGTTCAATGCCTGGTAACCACATACAACAGTGCAGGACACAGTGACTCATGCCTGTAATCCTAGCGCTCGGGAGGCAGAGGCAAGGGGATGCTGTGACTTCCAGGCTCGCTTGGACTACAGTGAGTTCGGGCCCAGCCTGAACTACAAAAAATGAGACCCCGTCAATAAAAAGAAAAAGGGAGTGAGTGAGGGCCAAGACTTTAGGTTCCTGTTGGCTGTTAGTCCTGAGTTAGGACAGGTTTTTGGAGTGTGACTGTGGCAGTGTCACATAAGCTTTAAGGAAAATCAGAGGGTTGGATCTCAGGGTGCTTCAGCAGTTTGAGTTGGACAGTCTGAGTTTCCAGCTGAGGTTAAAGACTAGGACTCTGAAATGATGGATTTTATTCCTAAAAATACTCTAAAGAGAATTGTCTGAAAAAAAATGGGAACAAAACATTTAGTAAGATAAGAGATGTCACCGTAGGACCAGAGATTTAGCTCAGTGGCTTTAGCTCTTGCCTTCAAAGTATAAGCAGAAGGTTCTGAGTTTGATCCCTGGTACCAGAAAAAGAGAAAATATATTTTTCAAGACATGTCACTATAGACCTTCCAGAAATGAAAAAGTTGAGCAAAATTGTGAATAATTTTATTCTAATAAGTTAGTTAAATGGAGTAATATTAAATCTATACATATTCTTATAGAAAATAAAGAGTATTACTGACATTGTAAGAAAAAAAAGATTGATGTCCCTCATAAACATACATGCAAAAATCCCTCACAAAGTTACTAGTAAATCAAATTCAGAAATATATTAAAAAGACAATCTGTTAACCAACCAGTTTTTAATCTCAGAAATGTAAGGTTGCTTTAACATTAGAAAGTAAACCTATTAATTCATCATAATAGCTGATAAAAGAGTGATAATGTCAATACGTATAAACAAAATATCAGACAAACTCCCGCTTCTCATCAGTCACAGTGGAAATTCTGAGCAGCTGGGTATGGTGATGCACAGCTGTAATTCCAGCTACCCGGGACACTGATGCAGAAGGGTGACTAATTCAGGGTCAGCCAGAATTTAGCAAGATCCTGTGTCAAAAATTATAAAGGACTGGGGATGTTGCCCAGTGGTAGAGTACCCACGTGTTCCCTCCCCAGTACCAAAATGAATAAATAAAGGCCTCCGGCTGGGGGTGTGGCTCAGTGGGACCTCGCTTGACTGGCAAGCGCAAGGTCCTGAGTTTGATTCCTGGAACTGGACAAAAGAATATATAAATAAATAAATGCCTCTGAGATGAGGATTAGAGGGAAATGGCTTCTGTGGAAAACTATAGCCAGTGTCATATATAATGGTAAAACGGCTTCTTGAAATCTAGCAGAAAGCCAGAATGCCCACGGAAGTCCTAGCCATGTAGTAAGGCAAGAAAATGAAATAGTGGACATTCAGACTGAGAAGGAAATCATACTGGACTGTTTTCACATAAAATTGACTGTTCCAGAGAAAATCCTAAAAAAAATAGCTCCCAGAGCTAGTCAAGTGTTGCACCGTTGAGCTACCCTCCCAGCCTTAAATGACTGCGTTTAAATGACTTTGTTTCTTTATTTTAAAAATCAGCAATTAGAAGTTGAGAGATTTTGACATTGTGCATAGTACGGTAATCCTGGAAATACAAATTGCTTTGGTATGTGCAGAAATGCTGAAAACTGCACAGTTAGGATGAAGCATCTTAAGACCCAAGTGAATGCTGAGATGTCTGATCTTCATGAATTAGAAGACCCACTATTAAGATGTCCACCGATCCCAAATTCTTCTGTGGAGTTGGTGAAACCGAATGAAAAGTTCCAATATCATTATTCTGTATGAATTAAGAAACTTTTAAAGTTTATACAGAAAAGAAACTAGATCAGTGAAAACAGTTTGAGGTCACCAGAAGTCGAGGCACCGTCCCATCTGTGAGGTGGACAGAGGAACCCATGGGACAGAAAAGACGTGTAGACATGGCTCCAGACACATCTGGTTGGTTTTGTTTTCAACAGCAGTGCAGAGGGCGTTCAGTGGGGAAAGGATAGTGTTGAGTAAATGGTGCTGATAGTTACATACATCCACCAAAGGCCTTGACTCATTATTGAAGGTAATTGATGATAGATCATAGTTCTAAGTTTAAAACCTGAAGTTCTAAAACTTGGGGAAGAAAACATAAGAGAAAGGTGCATTCCCTGGTTAGGCAGTCTTTTCTTGATGACGTTAAAAAAACAAACCACGCAGTAAACTATTAATAAATTGTACTTTGTCAAAACTAAAGTCCTTGTCTTTGGAAGACACTGTTAAGAGAACCTAAAAGCCATTAGCTGGGGGAAAATACGACGTTTGCAAAATGGAACTCTGATGAAGATTTTGTTTTCAGAATACAGAGAATTCTTAAAAGTTTAGTAATTTAAAAAAACAACCTACCCGATTGAAAAGTGGATAGAATATTTCACCAAAGAAGGTGTGGGTGACGTGTAAGCATGTGAGGGTGCTCAGCATCTTCAGTGAGCAGAGAAATGTAAACTGAGCACAGTGGCATCAACCCTGCATCGCCACAGAACCAAATAGAAGCATAAAACCAAGCATTGCAGTAACATCACAGAGATTCTGAATAAGTGGAACCTTCGTACATTTTTGGTGGGAATCCAGAATGATGTAGTCACTTTGGAAAACTGGTTGCTTTTAGACAAACCTATACTTGCCATATGACCTATACCTCTTGTTGTTAGTTAACCAATTGGAATGAGTATCTACGTTCATACTAAAATTGGTGTGCAGAGTTAATAGTGATTCTATTCATATTTGTAAAATCTGCCTATCTTTCAGCTGGTGATTGGATAAACTGTGGTGTGGCCATAAATGAGATACTGCCAGCAATACAGAATCTACTGATACATGTAACAACGTAGATGGGTGCTCTCACAGCCATTTGCTAAGAGAAAGCTAAGCCATACCAAAAAGACAAGCCTACCTACAACAGTTCTGTTCACATGATATTCGAGAAAAGGTAGATAGTTTTTTTTTTTTTTTTTTTGAGACAGGGTCTCGCTTTGTAGTTCAGGCTGGCCCTGAGCTCATCCTTGAACTCACAGCAATCCTCCTTCCTCTGCCTCCCGAGTGCTGGGATGACACGCGTGAGCCACCACGCCCGGCACTGTGGTATGCGGTTCTGATTGCTGGTGGGTGTGAGTCTCCACGCCTGGCATTGTTGTATGTGGTATCAGGGATGGAACCCAGCCCCTTGTACTTGGAAGGCATGCACTGGAACCACTGAGCTAAATTCCAGCCCAGAAAAGGTAGATGCTGAAGGATGGAAAGTGAAACGGTGGTTATTGGAGAAGGGCAGAAGGTATTGGTTGCAGAAGGCGCAAGAGAACTTGCAGGAGAGAGGGAAGTGTCCTGTTGGGATCGCACAGCCCTGCATTGAGGCAAGCTCCTCGAGGTGTGCGTTTGAAGTGCTGAACTTTACGTATGCTGCTACATCGATGAACCTAGCCGCCAGTGAAGACAAAGCCAGAGACGAGGAAAAGAGTTTTTAGTTCATTGTATGTTTAAAAAAAAAAAAAAAAATGAACTTCTGGTGGGTTAAAATAGTCTACAGCTCCTTAAAGCGGAAGGCTAGTTTTTATTTCATGGTTTCTTCAGAAAGAGGAGCCTTACATTCCATAAAAGGCAAAAGATCTTGCAAAATCATTTGCAGCACATATGATACTGTAAAAATTTCTACTTTTAGAGCAGCTTTTACAGATTTCTTAAAAGGCTGCTACCCAGTAGAAAAATGCTGAGGCTATGGATAGGCGATTCACATACAGAATTCAAAAAAATCCATACATGTGTGAATATTTTAATTCTATTAATAATAAATTACAGATTAAAGCATGATTTTAACATTTCCTAGATGAGCAAAGATTACAAGTAATCACTGATATAAAAACGTAAAGTGGTAAACAGCTTGGAAGCTTAAGTGGGAGGTTAAATTGGCACATCCTCTTCTAAGAGGAATTTGGAATTAGCTGTCTGAATTGAGCAGGCCATGGTGGCACACACCCGTGAACCCAGGGCTCAGGAAACTGAGGCAGGAGTGCGGCGAGTTCAAGGCCAGCCTGGACTACTAGTGAGATCCTGCCTCAAAAAACAAAAATACATACATGCATACATACATACATACTAAGTCTCTTTGCTTAGTAACAAATAATTCAGTTTGTAGGAATTTATTCTGTCCAGATAACAGAATGCAGGAACATATTCATTGCAGGGTTATTTGAAATGGTAGACAATATATAACCACTCAAATTATGTAAATAAAATTGTCAGTACATATAAAGGAGCATGCTGCTATGATTAAAAAGCTAGGGAAAGTCCATAGACCGAGACAGCAGAGGGACTGTCATGAAAAAAAGACAAGGACTCTGGGAAAAAAAGACGAGTACAGTGAGGTTCCATCTTTTGTGTGTTGTTTTCAGGTGAGATTTTGATATGTAGTTCAGGTTGTCCTTAAATTTACTGTGGCCCACACTGGCCTGAAATCCGTGGGGATCCTCCTGCCTCAGCCTGCTGAGTGCTAGATTACAGGAATGCATCCTCACCCCTGGCCAGAGGCTCATTTTGGTTGGAGTATAAAGAATGCATCGAGTTAACCGTTGGTAATGCTGGTAAAACATGATGAAGATTATATTGTGACCAGGCCTTAAATATGGAATCAACTTGAAAATTACGTTTGTGGTTAATTTGCTACAGTTGACATAACGTGATTATTCCTAATATCTTCAGATACACCCCATATTGTGTGTGTTAAATGTAGAATACAGTATCCACATCTGGCTAATTTTGTTTCTCCTTTGCTGCGGTTTTTCTTTGT
The DNA here is from genome assembly GCA_004026965.1 of Petromus typicus. Lineage (NCBI taxonomy): Eukaryota > Metazoa > Chordata > Mammalia > Rodentia > Petromuridae > Petromus > Petromus typicus. The sequence continues at coordinate 44,655 of PVIR01011334.1, forward strand.
AGAAGACCGAGACTATTCAAACCATAGGTAAATACATGTTAGGACTTTTAAGTATTCTACAGAGCATTTTTCTATATCCCTTTACTTCAGCTTTTTAACAATTTTTATGTTCTCAGAATGACATATAAAGTTCTTAATGATTAATATTTTTTATTTCATGTAAGATCACTTTAAAAATTTCCTGCATATTTCCAGGGAAAGCCCAGAATGTACAGAAGGGAGAGAAACTTCTAAGTCTGAGTATGCCTGTAATCACAGAAGAGGAGGAAGAAAACGACAGTGTTAACGCAACAGGTACAGATAAGCTTCCCCCGGACCACTGAGCGAGAGGGCTACTCGTAGCGTGTTCAGGTTGCGGGAACATCGCAGTTGGCCCTGCGTTCTGACCTTTTCCCCTGAGCGTGCTGCTGAATTCTAGGACCATACTACTAATCACACTGGGCCAGGTGCCCGCCTGCGACGTAACAAGTGCCCGGAGACTGCTGGGCATCCGTCACCTGCTCCCTTGCCAGGCCTTCTCTCAGATCCCAAGGCTGTGGTGTGAGCGGGGCTCTCCGGACCTGCTGCATCCTTTGTCCTGGCCACCTCCCTCTTCTCGCCATCTTGCTTTCTCTTTCCACAGCATCCTCTTTGTGTTACTCTGTTGATCACATCTGCGTCTTCTGTTACAGATGACGCTTGAGGGCTTGTGGCACCTGCTGTGGTCGTCAGAGGGATGTTTGGAACAGAAAGACGACCAGGGTGGGGCGCATGCTGGGTTTTCTCGAAATGAAGTTGAAGATTAATCTCTGTCCTCAGCAGTGGCCTGGGTAGCGTCTGGATCTGGCACATTGGGTCTTTGCCAGTCCTGGGTGGGCAGCCCCTGGGAAAACCTCAGAATAACTGATTATCCCTAGAGTTTGGGTGAGTAAGAGCTGCTAGTGCCTTAGAGTGTTACCTCACCATGATTTGGATCTTACTGTCCTAGTGGAGATAGTTTTAAACTGCAGTATCATTTCAGAGGAAAAAAGCTTCAGTATGTGTGAGGTTTAAGACTTGGATTTTTGCGGAGCAGGCCTCGTTGCGTTCTGCCAGGTTGGACGTCTGTGTCCTTTAATGCGTGGTATCAACTGGTTGTTACTTAGTGGTCAGTATTTTTAGCACTGACAAACTTCTGACCTTTGTGTTTGATTTAGAGTTCACTGCACCCAAGAGGAAAAGAAAACGCTGAACAAAGAGCTAGATGTGGAGTTTTAGATTCTGAGCTGACAGAAGAAAAGATTTATATTTTGTGTACTGAAGAGGAAGACTGCCAATATTAAAAATAATTCTTCTGGAAAACTGGAAGTTATTTATTGAAAATGAGAATATTTAACATCGTTAAAGAGCAAGAATTTTTTTTCTGAAATTTAATTGTGAACATTTTCTTTTGTAAAGTCTGCATAAACGGAAATAATTACATTTAAAATGTAATTGAAATAATCTTGTTTGGAGGTTATTGCTGTTCTCTATAATTTCTGTGATATTGTCTAAATACAGTTCTGATAAAATTGATGCTTCTATTTTATTTAAAATCTTTTTTTAAAAGAGTAATATTTATTGAATGTAAATGACTTTGTATCTGCAATCTGGTAATGGCTTTGCATGTGAGTGTTTACTGTTTTGTGCATTGGAGTATGAAGATTTTGCCTTTTGATTTTGTTTTTTAAATATATGAAACTTACGTGGTCAGTAACTTTGTGGCTGACCATCTCCGTAGCACATCACTTCTCCGTGGTTTATCTTGGCTCACGGTTAGCGGCAAAAAGGCCCGGCTGCCATGGCAACCAGAAAGCGAGGAGAGAAAAGACCTACCTATACTCTTCCAGATTACGCCCCGCCTCCAACCAGGCCCCCATCCTATCGGAAGTTAGCTCTAGGATCCCATGATCCAATCACCTTCCAGAAGCCGGCCCCTGCGTGCCAGACCTTTGGGATCATTCTCGTCTTAGCCCGGCAGTCTCAGTTACAAAGTGGGCTCAGGAATAAATCCAGATCTACAAAGATGTCCTACTAGTAAGAATGTATCCTGCCTTACATAGGTAATCTTTTTAGATTAAATTCCTAATGCTGACCTGAGTAAAGCTTGGTCTGCAGAGATTCATGTTGTCACGTTAGCAACCCAAAGCGTCTGTGTGCTGCGTGGCTCTTGCTTTCTTGAGCTGGGACTTCGGGGAGGCATTTTGTTGCTTTGATGTCTGTTGTTTTCATCTGTTTGTTTTGTGGTCAGGTTTGTGAGCACTTAGACTGGAGAGACTGTTCCCAGTGCAGCAGCCTTTAGTTAGCCTGCTTTTCAACGATGTTTTCTTGGCATGGCGAACTGTCGTCCTTTGTCTCTCTCCCCGAATCTGACCACTCTTAGTTTGGGAGGGGAGGATATAATCCAGTTGGTCCAGCATCTAGTTCTTTGGGCACAGACTGCAGTATTTTCCAGGCCAGTGGTGGCACCGCTGAGATACCTCCCCAGCCCTGGACTGCGGAATTGATAGTGTCACAAAGATAAGCCCCACATTGATTTATGGAGTAACACATTAGTAGCAACAGTTATTCAACCTTGGCAATATCAAGCAGTTCAGCAGCAGCAATCTCATCCAAGACAAACCGGATATTTTCATATCATAAGAACTAATAGTGTACCCCCTTAGCTATAGAAGAGAAACCTGAAATTATAATGCAAACACCAAGACAACTGATATACTGACCTACAGCAAATAGACACTAAATGCAACAACTGTCCTGCTGCTAATGACAGAAAATAATCCAACAGTAATAAGAGCTAACTATCTAAAGATTAATAAAGATTAGTGGTTATTCTGTTAAAAAATAGGGGGTTGGGAACGGGAGAATGCAAGATGAAAGACTCAGAAAAATCCAACAAGGGGAGATGAGTTGGGGAGAGAAGTGAGAGATCCTGTTAAGGAGTAGAGGGACACAGACTAGGAAAAGGGTGCAGAATTAGATAAGGAAACAAAAAAAGTAAAAAATAAAGGAGAACGCAAGGAAAGAA
>PVIR01011335.1:0-47371 GCA_004026965.1 Petromus typicus
TTAAATATACACATCATGATTGCACTCCATAATGAGGATTTGTACCAGTATAAGACACAACTTAATTTTCATTTTTTCCTATAGCCCTACCCACCCTACCACCCCCCCCATATACATAAGATTTGTTTCCTTACTTTTTTGTTACAATCTCAACATTTTCCCCTTGTTCTCTGTCATTGAGGAAGGGACCACAGGCCTTTCCCCAGATGTTCAGCTGGGTTCTAGATCACCCACTGCTGCGCACCTTCCGTTTCTCACCGTGGACCAGATGAGTAAGTCATGCTCAATCTTATCCATTCTGTTCACATCTCACCACTAAATGGCCAAGCCCAGGGCTGTAGACAATTTCCATTGACTTACTAAGGCCATCATCCCCTGTGGTCGTCGTCATCGTTGTGTGTCGTCGCCATCTGTTGTGTGCTCCCCCTCCCCAAGTCCAGAAGAGATTCCAGGGAGGATTAGCCTTATTCAGGCTTCATGAAGACTCTGCCGCTTGTAACGCTTCGTTACACTTCATCTTCATCCACTTATACTTTTATGATTAAGAAAAGAAAAACTTGTCTTCGAAATGGTTTTTGTATTTCTGTAGTTCTTTGTAGTAAGTACAGGCTTGTGATAGTAATTATACTGTTCTTGGAGCATTCACTCTTAATCATTTTTATTATTCCTTCCTTTACCTGCTCTCCCTATAACCACTTTCCCAGATACCATTATCATCTCCACAAGTCTCCCTATCATCTCTCTTTCATTTTCTTCTTAAAATGATTTATATTTTGGGTTTCTCATATGAAATATTTAATTTTCTCAGTCTGATTTGTTTTACTTAGAAATATCATCCCAAGCTACATTCATTTTCCTACAGGTTTAAAATTTATCATTCTTTTTGGCCAGGTGGTACTCCAGTGTGAATATATACCATGTTATCTTTACTCATTTATCTGTTGATGGGGCTCTAAGTGGCTTACAGATGTAGCTATTATGTGTTGTGCTACCATAAATAAAAGCCTTTGCAATATATTCTCAGGTCTTTCAGGAAGATACCCATTCAATGGAATTTCTGTTTTTTTAGTGTTTGAGTAATCTAATAATGATTTCCATGGTAATTGTACTAATTAGCATCCCTCCAACACTGTACAAGGATTATGCCCTTCACATTCTGGTCTTTTCTTCTCTGCGGTCTTCAGATTTATTTCTCTATAGGCAACATTGTTTTTCTCCATCCCTTTATCTGAAAGTATCCTTGTTTTTGCTGTTACCTCCATCTCTCCTCTTTCTTCTTTCTTTAATGATTATATAAGATATAGTTTTAAAGATAAGATTTTCCCCCTTAACTCCAAAGTATTCACATCATATCTTCCATTGCATTCTGAAAAATACATTCTATCACCTTCCCTTCCAGCAGCTCAACAGGTGTTACTGGCACAACATACTCCTCAAATATCCTTTCATTTTGATTTTTTTTTTTTTTTTGAGATAGGGTCTTGCTTTGTAGTTCAAGCTGGCCCAAAGCCCACCTTGTATCCCAGGCTAGCCTAAAACTCACAGCAATCTTCCTGCTTCTGTCTGCCAAGTCCTGGGATTATAGGCATGAGCCATCATGCCCAGCATTGTGATAAGTGATACTGACTGAGGGTGGGCATTAGTCACTACTACCAGTATTGTTGTTGTTTGTGGTTACTGGGGATTGAACCTGGGCCCTTACACTTGCCAGACAGGCACCAGAACCACGGAGCTAAATCCTTGTCCTTCATTTTGAATTCTTTAACTAAACTAAATCTGTATGTCTGTGTGTCTGTGTGTCTGTGTGTCTGCCTGTCTATCTCTCTCTCTCTCCACTTTTCTTGTTCCTTCTCTTCCATTCCTGTCTTGACATAAATGTTATTTCTTATACTTTAAAATATTTAGACATTACATATAGGTAATATCTTTATTCATAGTATCATGTGAAACAAAACACACATAAATTTTCTTGTGCCATATAATTAAACTGTAAAATAATTAGACAGTATTAACTCATATGACCACCAACCAATACAGTTCAGAAAATATTTCTGGCATTTCTACATTATTTCATAGCTTTTTTCCTTACATACAACACATCTTGTTATAAAGAACCAACTTCCTGACTTTTGCGCAAATCATCAATTTATTATAGGTACAATTTTAACTTGCCTATCAACGTATAGAGTCTATCAAAAATATACACATCAAGAAAATGATACCTTCCATAAATATTTTAGTACTAAATTTATTGAGGCATCATGAGATCAATACATTACCTCTGTCCTTTCCAATTTCAAGAGTTGCTCAAAGAGTTGGACATTTACTAGTATGGCAAACTGCTGCTTTGGTAACCTTGGTCACTGAGATTACTGCATATGCATTTTCAATTTCTTCTCTAAAGCTGGCAAGTGTAGTGAGTTTTCTGTGATGTACAACATCCTCTGGGTCTGCTGTACAAAGGTGATATCATATGTTGAGTACATTGTGCTAGTTTTCTTTTCTTGAAATATGTACATACTTTTTGTTGGAGTCTATTTACTTTTGTCTGTTTAGAATTTTTGCACATGACATATATTTAATCACTGGTGTCCCATTTCCTTGTTAAATGTATTTTTAGTATTTTATTAAAGTATTCTTAACAAGATGATTTATTCAATCTCTGGTGTAACAGTGTTACTTGAAGTAGTTGATTCCCAAATAATCAGCACACAGTGAATGTAAATTAGTGCATAAGAATGTAAATCAATGCATTGATCTTCCTAGAGACATTATGCTACAACAAATATATAAATAAACAAAACCTAGTTTTCTAAGTGAAGTATTTGATTTTTTCCTCATACAAATTGATATATCATTCTAAAGCATCTTTTATACCAACACCAGTTAATAGAAAATATTTAATATAGAAATATTGTTCAGTATTCCTTTATACCATAAATTATAAATCTCTTATTATTAAGTGAAAGTTATATCATTTACAATTTGAATCTACATACAAAACAACATTTAGGTAATTGTACTTCTGGTAGTATAGACAAACAAAAGTGGATTTGCAATCTACTATGATATTGGATATTATATACTATTTTCCAAGGTAGTTGAAAAATTTTATATAGTTTATGGAAAATCAAAATACTATGCATGATTGATTGATTTCAAGTTTCAAAATGTTCTCCATTTTTGTAGATATATAGTAGAATAGGACTGAGTTCTAATTTCCATTTCTACACTTTTAATCTTATGTTATCCTTTGAAGAAAATAAATTCTTAATTCTAATAACACCATGTTCATTTATTTGCCTTACTTGATACTTTTTCATCTATCTTTCTATCATTTATCTATCTCTCTATAATCTATCTATCATATATCTGTCTATTATCTATATCTGTCTATTTTATGGTACTGAGGATTGAAGTCAGTAACTAAAGCTTTAGAGGCAGGTACACCATTGAACTAAATCCCTGGCCCTTTTAAGTTTGAATATATAAAAACTTTACAAATCTAAGATGCAGAGAGATTTTTCTATACTATTCTTAAAAGGGCTTAAAGATTTTTATTTCATACTTAAGCTCCACATTTACATGAATGTAACATCTATGTGAGGTGGAGAATTAATTTAATTCCCCCTTTCTGTCTGTAATGATGCTTTGTTAAAAATCCAGACCGTAGGTACAAAATGTGTTCCTTATTTCCTTTTTCTCTTTCATTGTTCTATTCCTCTAACTTGTATTAATATTATAATTGCTAAAAATTCATTATAACTATTGAAAAAACACAATATGTTCTTAAAATTTTAATCTATAATACAAATTATACATCCTAGGAATTTAGTTGTCCAAGTTTTTCAATTTATTTACATAAACATGTTCATAATAATGCAGCCATTATGAAGACTTTGTGGTGGAGACTTAGCGTATTGTTCAAATCTTTTGTGAAGGGTCGGTTGATGTTTTGCTTTTAAAAAAATAGCATTTATTAAAAAACAAAGAAATCAGAAGTCATCAGTTTATATACTCTTAGTTGAAATTATTTTTTGCTCATCTGTGAATGGATGATTCAAAATGAGCTAGATAAATCAAAAGATATGATTTATTCACAGAAAATTTACCTTTCCCCTCCCTTTTTTTTTATTTTTGGTATTGGTGATTGAGCTTAGGTCTTGTGCTCAGGCCCCGAAACCACTGAGCTAAATCCTCCTTTTTTAAATTCTATTCTGTACTTTCTAAATTATGACTTACCTGAGAGGCCTGTGGCCTGCTTCATACTCTCTTTTTAGAGGATTTTTTTTTAATGTTTTTTTTTTTTTTTTCCAGTTAGGAAAATGTAGTTTGTGGATCATTGAAATTGCCTTCTGCCAAAGCTCTCCATGTAGAAAATTCACCCAGGTTTTCCTTTACATTTTGGGTCAATTTGAAATTTGACTTGCTTTCTTTTTCTTTCCAGATACCCATAATCTGATGAAATTTTACAGTTGTTAAAAGTGGTTTGTTAAGAAGTTCTTGATACAGAAAGCAGAACTTTTTCATATTGTTTCTGAAACATCAGAAAATACCCTCTGGGTTTCACTATGCCCTGTACTTTGACTCCATTATTATTGCATTGATATTCATAAAAACACTGATCCAGTTTGGAGATTTTAATTTTACTATATTTTTTTTTCTTAAACTTTTGTTAGTTTATTAAACATTTCCTTGTGGACAGATTGGCTTAAATTACTTAATATATTTTCAGTAGCTATAGAAGTCTTCAGGTGATTTCCGGAGGGCTTGAACAGTCTATACACAGTTCGTAGATTAGCTAATGCTTTTCGTCTATAAATGATAAGGGCTTGCAAGGTAATAAAACTTGTGGAATTATATACTTTTTGACATATTTAGCAAAACTCCAGAGAATTTAAAATCTAATTACCTAAGCTGGACCTTACATTATAGAAAGCTTAATGTACAGTAATAGAGTTGTGTACAAAAGTTGAAAACACCTTCCATTGAATATAGAATCCATTCAAGTACCAAATGCAACGTGGTGCCACCTGGTGGAAACTAGAAGCTTTGATTTAAATGTTGATGGAGAAGCTTATTGATCAGTTTACTGAAACTTGACAATACTAGGGATTCCATGAATTTTCCAGTTAATTACTCTCATTCATTTAGTTCAAAAAGAAGGCATTTTAGCATAATTTTATCGCTTTTCTCTTAAAAGGCACTTTACTTCCTACTACATGGTTGAAAACTGAGCCACTCTGGGATGAGCGGTAGTCATGTGAGCTAATGATAGAAGGTTGTGTTGAAAGAATTTATCATCTAGCATCAACTGATTTGGGTTTTATTGTGCATTCCTAAACCCAAAGTATAAACTCATGCTATAAATTTATTAGAAGTAATAATATATTACAGTGCTTCCTTAGAAAGATAGGCATTTAATGCTATAGTCAAATTGCCTCATTGGATATTTCTTTTACAGAAGAAGCAACTTCCTTTTTGTTAGATAGAAAATAGAAAACTTCTTTTAAAATGAATAAGATTCTGCTTGCTTAATATATTTATGGTGTCCCTTTTTGGGAGGGGCTTACTCAGAAAAAATATCACAACTTACCCTCCTTTTGTACAGTTGTCACAATAAATGCTTTTTCTCAGTTTGAGATCTACACAATAAAAGGTATATATTCCAGTTATACAATATAACTCTGGACCTTTTGGTACATATATTCATTTTAAAACATAACCATGATCAAGGAAGTTTGTATTTTTATTATATCGTATAGTAAAATTTTTCCTATGATAAGAATAATTACAACATCCCTTTTCAAGTTTCAAGTATAAATATATTGTTATTATTTATATTCACCATGTTATGCAGTACTTATCGAGAAATTGTTCATCCTATAACTCAACATTTACCCACGTCGAATAATGTCTTTCCGTTTCTTTCACCCACAGATACCTAGATTTCATATATAAGTGAAATCATGAAGTGTTTATCTTTCTGTATCTGGCATAATTCTCTAGAGATCCTCAAGGTCACGCAGGTGGCGGCAAGTTTTGGAATTTCCCTTTGTCGTGAACAACATTCCATTGTACATATATACCATGTTTTTAAATATTTATTCATCTGTTGATGGACCCTTAAGAGTTTTTCTTTGCATTGAACATTATGGATAAGTCTACAATGTGTATAAGAACCCAAATATCTCTTAGTTATCGTGTTTCTATTTTCTTTGGATATGTACTTTGAGTAGGATTGTTTGTTCATCTGAAAGGCCCTCTTATTCTTTGACAAACATCTGTAATATTTTCCATAATTTCTACCAATTTATATTCTCATCACTGCTGCTGAAGAGTTGCTCTTGCCCATATCTGACTTTCGTTTCTCTGGTGACACAATCTTTTAATTTATAGCTGTGTCTTCATGCGTGTCCTAAAGACAGAAATTTAACTTTGTCTGTTCTTATTTGGATGCCTTTTATTTCTTTTTCTTCTGTGTAATTGTTCTGACTAGTACTCCAAGTACTACACTGAATTGTAATAGACAAAATGTATTTCCTTGCTTTGTTTATTTTTGAGCAAAAAATAATGTAGTTTTTCATCATTAACTACTATGTTTGCTGTGGGCTTCTCATATATGGCCTATGTTGTGGTAATTGTTATTTTACAGATAAATGAACTTTGTCAAAATTTTGTTTCTGTATATATTGGAATCACACAATTCTACCTTTTAAAACTCTGTATTTTGTACTCTGTGAAGTTTATTGATTTGCATATTTTGATTTGTATGCTATATTACTTCACAGAGATACTATTTGCTGATTATTTAAATATTATTTAAATGTTTCATATAATTTATATTCACTTTCGCAGCATATATACTAAATGTTTAGTACAATTCTTCATCAAAACCATTAGAAAAAGGGGTTATTTTTGGATGAGACATTTTTATTACTAATTCAATGCAATTTCCTACAGATCTGGTCGGATATTTCTATTTTTTTATGATTCATTTTGAATAGGCTGCATATTTCTCCTCATTCATTTTGGATAGGTTGCATGTTTCACTCTCTTAATGTGACTATGTGCATTCTTCTAAAGTCTATGTGTAGAGATTGATAGCAAATATTTCATTCTCTGTTTCTTGGTAGAGGATTTGATATTTGAGTTCCCAAAGCATTGTTCAAACTTGCCTACTTAATATTTATAAACCCTTCCTGTCCTGATGCAGAAGATGATAAATCATACATAGCCCCTACCACTTAGAGACCAAAGGTCTTTATGTATAGTATATACAAGCAGAATTTCTTACATATACATAGCCCTCCCTAGGCTCACTAGGGATAACTAATTATGTATAGCACACAGCCACTAATAAAAATAAAATGAAAAAACTAACTTCAAAATATATTTTTTATGAAAATAGTATACCAAAGCTATTTCACTGAATGGTTTTAACATGTGGGGATAAAGCTATAATTCTAGGAACTTATATGGGAGAAAATACTTATAAAGTTCAAAATTGTCAATCCTCTTGTTAATATTTTCTAGATTTGTAGTTACATTTCTTATTGTTGAGAGAAAGTATTCAACACTAAAAGTTAAAGGAGGAAAAGATTATTTCAACTCACAGTTTTTAGAGGTTTCAATTCATAACCAGCAGACTTCAAGGTGGTCAGCCTCTCAGAAATACACTGCAGAAGAGAAACAGTCCAAGGCAGGACAGGCAGGAGACAGCAAGAGAAACAGGTAAGCAAGAGCAGCAGTACCTCATTTCCCTTTTTCCCATCCAGAGTACACACCTGTAGGGGTGGTGTCAACAGCACCCAGGGTGGACCTTCACATTATCCACATCCAGTACTATTTCAATCCAATCAGTGAACTGATATAGTTATCATACCATTAGTACAAATTCACACACCCTTAATCAACATTAACATACTTTAGATTCAACCACCTTGGAAAACCTCCACTAATGAGCTCATGAAAGTTTAGGGAAATATCTAGATATAAGCTATAACATCTGGTATAAGCACAGAAAATAATGTTTTCCTTCTTATTAGACATAAAAATGACAAAGGATGCATGTGATATTCATCAAATGTTGCAGTAAAATTTACAGTGTTAAAGGAATATTGAAGTCTACCTGGTTCACTAGAATATAATTACTTGCTTTTACTGAACCCCTCACTTCAGGACAATTTAAGATTTTAAAATTAAGAAATACAAACTGGATTGTTTTGGAGGAAGAAATTTATGTTGTGCAGTTACAAAACAGGATGAAGAGTGACATTTGAATGTATTTGGTATAATATGAAAGTAAACATTTACACTTACCAACAGAAAAAAAAAATTCTAGTTAAGTGATATCAATTTCTACTTCACATAATTTTTTAAAAGTATATAATTATACATGTGCAAGTGTATTTGAGAAAGAAATGAGAAAAAATAAAACATCTGTTTCCTTGGAATTTACTTCAAAATTTATGGCTTCTAAAATAAATCATAATAATTTAAAAACATCATCTTATAGAAAATGTGTATTATAATTATGTATTTCTAGAGTTGTCATTTTTCTGCTATTATTACTATACTACATAAAGTTTGAGTAATTGAGATATTGTGGTAAGTACAACTGGATTATTTATAATATCAGTGCAGTGATATGTAAATTTCAAGATTCTTAATCCATATTTAGATGAAAATATTTCTAAACCTGAGAAGTTCAAGTAAGTAATCTTGGAAGATTAACAGTAACTGACTAAATATTGTAATACAATTGTTACTAAATCATAAGGAGATAGATATTTCTAACATTTTTCAATCATTTTTGTTGTAAATATTATCAAAATATGACTACATAATGTCTTTATAGGATAAAATAGACAAAGATGTGTGATAGTTTTTAATCTAGTGTGAGTCTAAGGTTACTGTAATTACTATTAATATAATGTTATGAAACATGAAGGATAGAAATTTCAAACGACTTTAACTCTCATTTGAATGAAAATCTTGTTCCCCTGGCCCTACACAGATCAATTTAAGCAGACTTTGCAGTGGAAATCAGGCATCAGAGATTTTTCAAAACTCTTCCTGTTTGAGAATTACTAGTCTTTGGTAAAGTCAAAGTGGTTGTGATTTAAATTTGCCTATGTTCACATCAACTGACTTTGCAAGCAGTACCTCACTCCAAGCATGGGTAACATTCTGATCCCACTGGATACATGAGAGGCACAGGGTTGCTTCTGTCCTCTTTGGGTTACAGTTTTCTATTTAAAATGTGCACATAGTGACAGCTTCTTTTGCAAAAATTTTGAGGATTTTTATTAATGATTAACACTTATCCTTTGTCAGCATGACTCCACAAGTATCTTTGAATCTTAGAATTCCTTATCCCATTAATTTGAACTGTAAAATGAGACTGCTTGTGGTAAATGCTAATTTATAATGCTATTTATAAATCTGAAAAGACAAGGAAGAGAGAGCAGCAGTGTAGTAGAAAACTTTAATAGAGACTGAAAAACAATGGAGCAATGAAAATATCTTCTTGCTTCTAAAAAATCCAGCCATGCTGGGACACTAATGAAGACAGAGTTTGTGTATATGGATTTGGGTGTATGCCACTTGCTGCCAAAGAGAAGGTAATAAGACTACAAATCTATTATTGATTATTCAATTTAGTGTTCATATATTTAAATTTTATTCAGGTTAGAGTGATGCTTAAATTCAAGTTTCACTTTCTAGCAGGCTGCTGAGATAGTTGACAACTAAATGTTAAAATGTAATCATGTCTACAATATAAACTGGGTATTGGTGAGCTAATTTCCATTTTGTGGCTTATGGCTTCTTCTTAATATCTGATAATACAATTATCCTTTAGCGAAGAGTGAATCTTTTGTTGCTGATGTAAGCTGTGCCCAGAATATTGACGATGTGAATAAAAAACAAAATTGAAATAGAGTCTTCATCTGGGGAATTTTTTCAATGTAAAAATATCTAGCATTCAAATAGAAAATACCTCATTTTCTTCACAAGGAAGAAAAGAGTGAGAGTGAAGATTTGGATGCAAATTGTGCACTGATATTCCTGTAGTCTACAAGATACTTTTCTCCCTGTGTTCTGCATTGTAACAGCTAAAGAAGTTACTTCATAGAGATAATAAGTTTCTTAAACATAGACACCACAAGTTGATCCATATATTTCCTGGCGATGTGCTCTTGCCAATCTTCACACTTAACTTCAGTGCTGCTACATTTACAAATTGATGAAGATATCTGATAAGAAACTACTGTAAGTGCTTTCCCTTTCAGATGTCAGTTGGCAGGTTACATTATCTAGTTTATACTACTCTGAATTCTATTTATTGCTTTTCATTCTTCCCTAACACAACATCTCATAAAATCAGACAGAGTAACATAATATGACAGTTGAATGTAAGAGGCCTCTTTTTATGCTTGAAATCCAACCAATGCTGCAATTTAGAGGCAATAGATGATTAGAGAATTGGCAATCTCATTTTAGAGATTTTTTTTTCCTTAATATATTCTGAATGCCCTCATGCCTTTTATTATTTTGATATATTTACATGAATGGTTTGAGAAGTCCTTATTTGGGGTCTGGTTATTATGCAAAGAGACTGGGAAATATTTGAAAGTTGAAAGACCAACCAGTTACTTATTTTATTGCAAGAAATAATATACAATTATAATAAAATAAGGGAATGATAATCATTAGTACACTTTTCATTATTATCATAAAGTAGTTATTCAGAGTACATAATATAGACAAAAGGAGTTTTACAAAGAACAAATAATGATACAAAATGTTATTTCAGCAAACTAAGATAAACTCAGTATAAATGAAACAGAATATATATTAAAATATTTTGAAGCAATGGAGTACATAATTTGGGCAAGTACTTTTGCACAATTATAACAAATTTCACTGTCTAAAACAGTGTTAAAATTCTAGAATAGAAAACACAAATATTTGCATTGTTGATTGATACTCAAGAAAATTATTTTTACTCAATTTTCATTGAATGGTTTCCTTATTAGCACATAACTTCAGTAAGAGCAATGCTCTGTTTTTAATAGTCATGCAGCTCAGACCTCAATAATAAGGATTTTGGAACTAGTAATGTGGTGCTGTCATATCCTGTTATAATCTATAGACTTAGATAAGGCTTTACCCAAAATTTAGAAATCTATCTATTTCTTCTGGTTTTCCACCTTATTAGAGTTCAAGTTCTCAAAGTAAGTTTTTGTTATCATCTGAAATTCTGGTGGATCTGTGATTTCCCCTTTTTCACTCCTGATTACATGGATTTGAGGCTGTTCTGTCCTTTTTGTTTTAATAAGTTGGTTAAGAGTTTGTCAATTTTATTTGTTCTTTCAAAAAACCAACTTGTTAATACTTTGATTTTTAAATCATTCTCTTAGTTTCCATTGCATTAATTTCTCCTCTAGTCATTATAATTTCTTTCTTTGTACAAGCTTTAAGTTTATCTTTCTCCTCTTTTTCTAGTAGTTTGAAGTTCGGCCTTAGGTTGCTCGGTCTCGCTGTTTTCCTAGTATTGACATTCACTACTGTGAATTTCCCTCATAGTACTGACTTCAATGTGTCCCATAAATTCCTGTACATTGTACTGGCATTATCATTCAATTGTATGAATTTGAATATCATTCAAATTCAACTGTTGAATTTAATCTATGACCCACTGGTTTCTCAGGAGAAATTTATTCAGTTTCTGTGTGTTTGTGTGGTTCTGGAATTTCTTTTGTATTGAGCTCTAATTTCAAGGTATTGTGGTGGAACTGTATGTAGGAGATAAATTCAATTCCTTCACATTTACTTTAACATGCTCTATGAACTAGCATGTAGTATATTTAGGAGAATGACTCGTGAGCAGCTAAGAAGAATGTATATTATGACTTTGGAGGTTGGGGTAATTTCTGGACATCTTGTTAAGTCTTTTGTTCAAAAATCTGGTTCAGTTCAAATATATCATTATTGACCTTTTTAAAAAATTATCTTTATTGGTACATTACGAATACACATGATAATCACATTCAATATTAAGAGTTTGTACCAGAATATAACATGACTTGATTCTCATATTTTCCTTTTTCCCTCCTCCAGGCATCCTCCTGCCCCCTATATACAGAATCTTTGTTTTATTTTTTCTTTATTATTACCATATTCACTTTCCCCTCATTATTTATCCTTACACTCTTTCCTTTTAAATATTTTCTACTTCACAATATCAACTATAGATACAACTCATTTACAACTTCATTTTCTCATACCAAAAAAAAAAAAATGATATGTACACATCTGTGACCTGTTTATTTCGCTTATGAGGATATCCTCAAGGTACATCCATTTGAGTATGAATGACTCACTCTTATCATTTTTGATGGCACAGTAATACTCCATTATATAAAAGAATCACGTTTTCTTTATCCAGGCTCCAATTGATGGACATTTGGGTTGTTCCCAAGACTTAGCAATCACAACCTGAGCTGCTAAAAACATGGTTGCACATATGTCACTATAAAATTACTCTTTTAATTCCTTTGTGTATGTGCCTAACAGAGCGATGGCTAGGTCGAATGGGACCTCCAATCCTAGTTTTTTGAGAAATCTCCACACTGATCTCCACAGAAGTTGTACGAGTCTGCATTCCTGCCAGCAGTTGAAAAGGATTCCCTTTTCCCCACAGCCTTGCCAGCATTTGTTGCAGGCTAATTCTGACATGGGAGCTATTGTTTGTAGAGTTAGATGAAATTTCAGTGTTGTTTGCATCTGCATCTCTCAAATGACTAATGATGTTGAACATTTCTTCAGATACTTCTTAGCTGCTCTTACTTCTTCCTCTGAAAAGTATCTATTCATTTCAGATGCCCATTTTTGAATTGGGTCTTTAAATTTGTGTGGACTTATTTTTTTTAAGCTCTTTATATATTCCAGATAGTATTCCTTTGTCAGAGGAACAGGTGGTAATGAATTTTTCTCTCATTGTTGGTTGCCTTTTTGCTCTGTTGGTGGTTTCCTTTGCTGTGAAGAACCTTTTTAAAAGAATGAGGTTCTATTTGTTGATTTCTTCTGCCAATTCCTGTGCTATAGAGGTCTTATTCAAGAAGTCTTTCCCTAAGCCAATTCTTCAAGAGTTTTACCTAAGCTGTTTGCAGCAGGTTTAGCATGTCTATTTTAATATTTAGGTCTCTCATGCGGTTTGATTTTAGCTTGGTACATGGTGAAAGAGCTAGATCTAGTTTTAGTCTTTGGTAAGTTAAGGCCCAGGTTTTTCCAGAACTATTTGTTAAAGAGGCTATCTTTCCTCCATTGAGGATTTTTGGCTCCTTTGTCAAAGATGAGGTGGCTGAGTGTATCTGGAATAGTTTCTGGATCTTCTAGTCTACTGCATTGGTCCTCAGGTCTGTTACTTTACCAGTACCATGCAGTTTTTATCACCGTAGGTTTATAGTATAGTTTCAGGTTGCGGTTGTAATACCCCCCACCATGTCCCTGTTGCTAAGAACTGCTTTTGCTATTCTATGTCTTTTGTGGTCCCAAATGAAAGTTTGGATTTTTTTCTCTAGGTCTGTGAAATATGCTGTTGGGATTTCAATCGGGATTGCATTGAATCTGTACAGTAATTTTAGGAGTATAGCCATTTTGATGATATTGCTTCTTTGCCATTTTGATGATATTGGTTCTTTCTACCCAGGAGCAAGGTGTGTCTTTCCATTTTCTGAAATCATATTCTATCTCCTTTTTCAGAGTGCTATAGTTTTCAGAGTAGAGGTCTTTCACCTCCTTTGTTAGATTAATTCCTAGGTATTTTATTTATTTATTTATTTATTTTGGGGTGCTATTGTTAAAGGTACTGACTTCCTAATTTCTATCTTAATAGGTCTACCGTTGGTGTATGCAAAGGCTATTAATTTTTGAACATTCACATTGTATCCAGCTATATGACTAAATTTTGTGATTGAGTCCAGCATTTTTTTAGTTGAGTTTTTAGGATCCTCTAGGTAGAGTATCATGTCATCAGCAAATAACGACAACTTAACTTCTTCCTTTCCTATCTTTATTCCCTTTATTTCATTCTCTTGCCTAATTGCTGTGTCTAATGTTTCCAGAACCATATTGAACAGAAATGGTGGGAGAGGACATCCTTGTCTTGTTCTTGATCTTAGTGTGAAAGGTTTCAGTTTTGGACCATTTATTATGATGCTGGCTGATGTTTTCTTTTGCAGGTAGCTTTTATTAGTTTGAGATAGAGACCATCTATTTTGATCTTCTGTAGGATTTGGACCATAAATAGGTGTTGTATTTTGTCAAACAATTTTTTTGCATTAATTGAGATGACCATATAATTTTTGTCCTTGAGTCTATTAATATAGTGTATAACATTTATTGATTTATGTATGTTGAACCATTCTTGCATACCTAAGATGAATCCAACTTGGTCAAGGCGTATAATCTTTTTGACTTCTCTGTATTCTGTTTGCCAGTATCTTATAGAGGATTTTTGTGTTGATGTTTATTAGAGATATTGGCCTGTAGTTCTCTTTTTGGTTGGATCTTTCTCTGCTTTTGGAATCAGGGTAATGGTTACTTCCATGAATGAGTGTGGGAATGTTGCTTCCTTTTCAATTTCATTAAAAAGTTTAAGAAGTAAAGGCACTAACTCTTCTTTAAAAGCTTTATAGAATTCAGCAGTAAACTGTCAGGTCCAGGGCTTTTTTTTGTGTTGACAAGTATTGAGGTCCCCTATTATTATTGTATTTGAGTTTATCTGGTTTTTCATGTCCATTAATGCTTGTTTTATATAGTTGGATGCATTAGAATTTGGTGCATAGATATTTAATATTGTTATTTCTTTCTCTTGGATTTTTCCCTGTACTAAAAGATAGTGTCCATCTCTCTCTTTTTTTTTTTTTTTAAGGTTTTCTTGAGACAGGGTCTCACTTTGTGGTTCAGATTGGCCCTGAGCTCAGCCTCAAACTCACATCACAGTAATCCTCCTGCCTCTGCCTCCCAAGTGCTGGGATTACAGGTGTGAGCCACCACGCCCAACACTGTGGTTTGTGGTGCTGATTGCTGCTGGGGTGAGTCTCCATGCCCAGTATTGTTATATGGTTACTGGGAACATGGGCCTTTGCACTTTCAAGACAGGCTCCGGAACCACTGAGCTATATCCCTGGCCCAAGATAGTGTCCATCTTTATCTCTGTTTATCTATTTTGGCTTGAAATCTATTCTGTCTGCAAATAAGATCACCACTTCTACTTTTTAGCTGTTTCCTGTTGCATGGAGTATTGTTTTCCAACCCTTTACTTTCAATCCATGGGTTTCTTTCTGAAGTAGGTGTGTTTCTTGTATGCAGCAGATTGTAGGATCTTGATTTTTGATCCATTCTGCCAGTCTGTATCTCTTAATTCGCACATTGAGTCCACTGACATTAATAGTTATGACTGATATAAGCTAATTTAGTGCTGTCATGTTTTCCTGTTCTTCACTCTGTTATTCTACTTTTGCCCTTTTCCCATCAGTTTCTTGTTTGGCCCCACGGGTTGACACTGTTAGGTCTCCTGGATTTGTAACTTTTCTTATTTTCCTCCAAGATATTGTTTAGAATGTTTTGGAGTGCACTTTTGTCTTTTTGAAGTTTTTCAGGTGTTCTTTGTCATGGAAGTATCTTATTTCCCCATCAATTTTGAAGGATAGTTTTGCAGGATATAACAATTTCTGTTGGAAGTTGTTTTCCTTTAGGGCTTGAAACACTTCATTCCAGGCTCTTCTCTTTTTTTTTTTTTTTTTTTTTCTTCTGAGACAGGGTCTCACTTCATATTTTGATTTGTATGCTATATTACTTCACAGAGATACTATTTGCTGATTATTTAAAGGAGGATCTTTGCATCTGAGACTGAATGTTTCCTCATCTCTGAGTTTTTGTCATTGCTGTTGTTTTTGGCTTTGTACCTGCCCTGTTCTTAGGCAATGTTTGTTGCATGTCTATTTCCTCTTAATAGTTAGGACCCTTAAAATATCAATGTTTCTTGGGTTACTCTTCTACAGTCAATACAGAGTCCCAGATGTGCTTGTGTAGTTGATTTGGAAAAAGACAGGCTACAGCCCCTGCTCGGCTGTGATGTCGCTGGCTGAGGTTTCCACAAAAATGCTGGTGGCTAAGACGGTGCTGGATGCAACTTTCCAAGCTCTGCCTGCTGTTTTACCTTGTCGCTGGGTGTGCCTCCAGTGTAGACCTCGAGGCTGCCAGGCTCCAGACCTGGTGTAGCTGTGATGGCTCTGACTGCAACTATCCTAGCTCCACCCACTCTTTTACTGAGTCCTTGGGTGTGCTTCCGGTGTGGGCCCAGTCCTAGTGAGGCTAAGATGGCGCTGACTGTGGACTGCCATCTCTGCCCGGTGTTTTACTGAATCCTTGGATGCGCTTCCATTATTGACTTTTTTGTCAAGTCGATTTATTTGTGATGGGTAGGGTACTGATGTCCCCTACTAATACTGAGATGATTCTTATCTGGCTTTTCATGTCAATTAATATTTGTTCTTTATAGTTGGGTGTACTAAAATTTAGTGTATAAATATTAATGAATGTCATGTGCTCCTCTTGGATTGTTCCCTATAGGATTATGTAATGTCCTTCATTGTTTCTTTTAATCAGTTTTAGTTTGAAATCTGCCTTCCATGCAAATAAGTTAACCACTCCTGCTTTGTTCATGGTTTCTGTCCATGGGGAAAATTGTTTTCCATTCTTTTAATTTCAGTCTGTGGATTCTTTCTGAATTAGGTGTGTTAACATATTACTGAATTTCATTTCTTAATCCATTCTGCCAGTCTGTGTCTTTTATTTGGCTCATTGAAATCATTGACATTAATGGTTACAGCAGATCTGTACTGATTTAACCTTGTCATGATATTTTCCTGTTCTTGGCTCTTTTATCCTTTGCTTTTCTCTCTTTCCATTCAGTTTCTTCTCTTGCCCAATCAATTTACTCTGCTGGGTCTCAGAAGATTGTGAAACTCATTGCCTTTTCTAAGATGCAGTTTGGAATATTTTGAAGTACAGTTTTGTATTTGTGATTTTTTTTAGAATAGATAGACTCCTAGACATATATGCGTTTCCAAACTCGAGTGAAGAAGATATAAAAATGCTACACCCAAATATAAATATGTTAAAATGAAAATGAAGTTAAAATCCTACTGACAAAGAAAAGTCCAGATCCTAATGGCTTCACTGCTAAATTCTACAGGACTTTCAGAGAAGAGGAAGTAGCACCACTACTATTCTTTAATGAAGGGGAAACAGTTTTCCCACATTCATTCCTGGAAACAAACATTACACTGATTCCAAAAGAAGAGAAATATTCCACCAAAAGGCTAGCTACAGGCCAATCTCCTTAATGAATATTGATGCAAAAATTAATAATAAGACACCAACAAACAGAATATAGAGTATCATCAAGAAGATTATAAACCCTAACAAAGTTGTATCCATCCAAGTGATGCAAAGATAGTTTGACATATGTAAATCAATAAATATAATATACTACATTAACAGACTCAAGAACAAAAATTAAATGGTCATCTCAATAGATGTAAAAAAAACATTCAACAAAATCCAAACCCATTCATTAGTAAAACCTTACAAAAAATTGGAATAGATAGTCTATATATTTCAAATTTATAATGCTCATCAACTGGTGACTCTATAAAGATGATGTGGTTCTTTTATAGAAGGAAGTATTACTCTGATATAAAAAATGATAAGATTGAGTTATTCATACTCAAATGGATATACCTTCAGGACATCCTCATAAATGAAAATAAATAGGCCATCGATGTATAAAATATTGTATCTTTTTTATGGTATGAAAAAATGAAAATGTAAAAGAGTTCTAGAATATATAATAGATATTGTGGAACAGAAAAATTTTCAGAAGGAAATGGAATGTAGGGGTATATAACAAAGGAAAAAATAATGAGATGGTAATAAACAAAAGGAAAAAGCCAGGCCAGAATTTAGCGCAGTGGTTTTGGCACCTCCTTTGTAAGCATAAGGTCCTGGGTTTAATTCCTGGTAACCACATACAACAATGCCGGGTGTGGTGACTCACACCCATCAGCAATTAGTACCATATAACAAAATTCTGGGTGTGGTAGCTCATGCCTGTAATCATAGCACTCAGGATTCAGAAGCACGAGGATTGCTGAGTTTGGGGCTGAATTTAGAAATAGCCTGAACTACAAAGTGTGATCCTGTATCAAAAAAAAAAAAAAAAAAAATCAGCAACAAAACTTTACAAAAAAAGGAAAAGCTTATGTTTACAGGGGACAGGGTTGTAGGGTGGGTAAGAGAATGGGGAAAAATGAGAATTAAGTTGTGTCCTATATACTGGTACAAATTCTCAATGCTGAAAGTGACTATAATGTTTATATATAATGCACCAATAAAGATTTAAATAAAATAAATCTATATGTGAGAAAGCATCATACTAAATGAACAAAAATTGAAATATTTTATTCTAAGATCAAGAACAAGATGAGGATGTCCACTAATATCATGCTTATTCAATATAGTTTTGGAAACATTAGCTACAGCAATTAGAAAAGAGAAAGAAATAAAAGAGAAAAGAAATAAAATAAAGATAAGTAAAGAACAAGTTAAACTGTGATAATTTTCTGATGGCACGATACTCTAAATAGAAGAACCTAAAAACTCAACCAAGAAACTGATAGACTTATATGCCAGATTAAGTAGCACAGCTGGCTAAAAGGCCAACATTCAGAAATTGGTAGCCTTTGTGTATATAAACAATGAACTCACTGAAAAAGAAATCAGGTAATCAATTTCTTTCAAAATAATGTCAAAAATGAAATACTAGGAATCAATCTAATGAATAAAGTAAAATATTTCCCTTCTGAAAACTAAAGCATTCTGAAGAGGGAGATAAAAGTGAATATCAAAGAGAATTAAAAACAAACAAACAAACAAACAAAACCCTCCCTTCTTCCTGTGTAGGAAAAAATAATATCATTAAAAATGGCCATGCTGCCAAAAATTACTATAAAGATATAATGCAAATTCAGTCAAAATCCCAACAGCATACTTCACAGAGCTAGGGGAAATGATCCAAAAATGCATCTAGACCATAAGAGACATAGAATAGCCAAAGAAATTGTGGACAAGAAAATCATAACCCCAATTTGAAACTATACTACAAAGCCACTATAATAAAAACAGTGTGGTACTGAAAAAGAAACAGACCTACGCATAAGTAGAATAGACTAGATATACAACCCCAGATACACTAATCCACCACATCTTTGACAAAGGAGCCAAATATCCTCAATGGAGAAAAGATACCCTCTTGAACAAATGATGCTGGAAAAATGGGGCTTCAACTTCCAAAAAGCTAAAGCTAGATCTATCTCTTTCTCCTTGCTGTATATTATACGTCTGTGACACAGCCTTGGCTGGTACAAAATAGACAGAAAGTGAAGTGGAGAAAGTCCATGAGAGGAGGAAATAATTGAAATGGTATTCATTTCTTTTTATAAAGTAAAATCTCTCATTTTCTCACTAAAACCATCTAAAAGTCAGGGTACTCCATGGTACATGCTTGAAATAATTGTTTCTGTCTTCAATGACCGAGATATTTAACATTTCAATTTATTTAATCATTATAATTCTTCATTCTCTGATTTATAGTTTTTATCAGAAAATTATCACTGCAGTAATGTTCATAGTTTTATAAGAAGAATAATTATTTCATAAGTATTTATCTTTACTTTATATTTTATCCTTCAAAAGGGATTACTTAAATGCTGAGTATCTTTTCCAATAAAAGTACATGTCACACTAACTGTTTAAGTATGTTTTTGTTTGTTGTCATTTAATCTCTTATTATAAAGTTACATATATAATTATATTTTAAACAAAATGACAATTATGGATTAAATGATTATATATGAGTGTTTATGATCCTTGATGGTGATCCACTTGACTATGTTAGCTCCCCGCACAAGAGCAGATACCCCTTGACAGGAACCAAAGCTGCCCCCTTTCCAGCAGGACACATTTCATGAGAGCTCCAGTGCACCTCTGCTCACTTGGATTTCTGCAGAATAGAAAAGCAGGTTTGAGACTGGACCCCAGGCCCACATAGCAACTCCACAAAACTAATATTTTTTTCTTCATTAATGGACATGTCCAATCTACCTCTTCAAATCCTGGTCCACCTCAGAGAAACCCTTACACTGAAGCCTTTTTCTTACCTTCTCTTAATTATTATTCTTAGAGGAACAATTAGATCTTTATGAAAATCTTCACATTTTCTCTCACTTTCCAATTATAGTTTTCCCTCTTAGCTCATTCTGAGTGGCTCTGTTTTAATTTCCACTACTACTGACATAAGAACCCATGCCAGCTAATGATAGTAGCATAGAAATTGAGACAAAAGTTGAACGTGGGGGCTAGAGAGTTAGTTCAGTGGTTTCAGAGCCTGTCTTGCAAGCACAAGGGCCCGGGTTCGGTCCCCGGTAACCACATATAATACTGGGCATAGAGACTCACGCCCAGCAGCAACCAGTACCATATACCACAGTGCGGGGCGTGGTGGCTCACGCCTGTAATCCCAGCACTCGGGAGGCAGAGGCAGGAGGATTGCAGTGATGTGAGTTTGAGGATGAATTTAGTGACAGCCTGAACTACAAAGTGAGACCCTGTCTCAAAAAAAAGTTGAACTTGGATTGAAATGCCTAAATCACTACAATAGGTAGAAACACAGGTAATGATGAGGACATATTGCAATCTTTTTTTTTTTTACTTTTTGTGCTAATGGATCATATAATTTTCAACCTAGCTTCCCAGTTTTCTTATTTATTCATTCACTCACTATTCAGATTTTGAGAAAATGTCTCACCAAACGTTATATTTTCCAGACAAGAATAAAACTCATGATCCTTGCCTCAGCTATCTAATGTTTTGGAACTGTAGATGGATGTCTTTGTGTTTGGCTCCACATTTTGAGACTTAATTCCTTTTCTTCTGGAAAATTCTCAAATTTAAAATTAAAGTCTAACCCAGAACTGATCTGGTGAGGCTCATCCACATTTCTCATGCTCACCTTTACTTAAGATCAAGTGATTATAATATTCATTACATCCACAAAATACATGCATGCAGCATCTAGACTAATAATTGATCAATAACTAATTGCCAAGGCTAAACAAAGTGACACGTAAAACAAATTATCCCAACGTCTAAAGCCCAAGAAAATAACTAAACAGCTGTGTGCACATGCCTACTGTGTTATCTATTTATGGAGTTTCACAGATTAGCTATAATTATGAAGAAAGGGTGATGGGTGTTATTAACCATTAAATCCATTTGTACCTCATATGAAATGCAGTGTGTATGTGTATATATGGAACACGTGGTCATATGCTAACTGATTTCAACTAGAAACTGGCTTGCCAGTCTTCACAAAAGCTGAAACAAATTTAAATATTCTCTTCCTAATTGTAACCTATTATAAATCGATTTGTTGTCTTTGGACAAAGTACACTAACAATTAATATTATTTCAGTTGTTAGTATTATTTGAACTTGGTGAAGTGATGTGTCAAATATCTATATTTTCTTGATAATTTTTACTTAAGTATGTTCTCTACAGAAGGTGTATTAACTTTTTACAACCTGGATTAGTACACAGAATTTTAAACTACACTTGACATTCTTACACACAGGGCTCCATGGCTTCATTGTTGCTCTCTTCAGAAACCACAGCTGAACAGAGTCACAAAAGTTCGGTTTGCAGAAGGATTCACTTCCATTTGTTTATATAACTTACCTGAGTACAGCTCTTACTAACAATGCATTTTTGATTTTCTGTATTGAATAGAACATAGCTCTGTTCAACTTCTAAAATTTCCAAATTCCAATTATGTGGGAAGTAATAAAATAACTCTGATTTTATAACTTCAGAGTTGCAATATCCTTTCAAGAAACTCTGTTTGAATAGACTCACCTATAAAATTCTACATCCATGGAACTTTCATTTCTCTTTTTGCTTTCCTGAAAAACAGTGATTGTCAAAATTTCTAATATTAAAAGCATACTTTGTTCAGTTCTTTCATAAATAATTTCGCTCATCCAGCCTGTAAAAATTTTGTATCAGCTTAATGATTTGCTGCAGAAATTTGGAGTTGCTCTATTTATAATAGAAAATACACATACATATATACCTGTTAATATTATTGTAAAATTTGAGAAAAAGTATTAGAAACTGTCTATAGTCAGAACATCATTTGGTAACATAAATTATTTCTGGGACAATTATAATCATAAAAATGTGGACATTAAAATATTATGGAAATTTTATTAAGTGACAGTCATAGATTTTGAGAAATAGTACCACAGTTGCCCATTAACAGGTCTACATTAATGTAAATCCCTCTATACTTTTATCATTTTTGAAGATCAGTAACTTTACAGATGTATTAAAAACCTTATTGTGACTAGTAATACAATTTTTCTTTGAAGGATGGCTCCCTCGATTCATGCAATAAATACTGTATGTGAGAAAAAGAAACTGAGATTGATGGGCAAGAATTATAATCACTTTGTTAAAACTTATGGATAAGGGAATGATACAATTATGCAGAAAAAATGAAATGATACTTATGGGGCCTTGATGAAAAACATAGGGGATGTGTATTCAGTGTGTGATGGATGTGCAAGATGGTAGAAAGAATACTTACCGATGCTTATTGTCTTCTAAAAGAATATGAATTAGAGTCTGGACACTGTGCATTATGTCTGTAGGGGGAATTTTTTATTATTAGTGATAGGATAAGAAACATTGTTAAAACAGCAGAATCTCTTTTCAATATCCTCTACATTCACATTTCTACACCATTTCATTGTTAAAAATAAGAAGTTGATAGAATTGTCTAAAATAAATCATTGTCCAGGGACTCAACATTAAAAGCTTTGTCTTATTTGGCACTCCTGAAACTGATAGTCATCAAAGTCCTTTGAGGTGTCTATCCTGATAATGGTGATTTCAAACAAATTTCTCAAAACTTAGTAGAGATTACTGTAATTCAAATTATCTCAAGAATATGAGATATAGTCACCATATAAGAGAAGACAGAAGTTGATCATAAATAAAAATGAGTAAACTTGAGTATGTGGTAAGAACAAAATGATTCCTGAAAATCCCCAGCAAACTCTTCCTGCTCCATTAGATCTTATATTCTTCATCTTTTGGTGCAGCACACAGGCACATGAGTGCCAAAAAGGTCCTTATGTCAACAGTAGTAACATGTCACCTTCAGAAAGACCAGGGTTTAGCCTACGTTTCTGGAAGCTGACAGAGCGTAGTGAGTTGGCTCTTCCAAATGTCCTGGAAACATCAACTTTGGTAACAACAATCACCTGAGATATCTGTGAAAGCAAAGTCACCTGTGAGCAACTTCTTTCCAAATATAAATTCATGACTCATTCACAAACTATGGGAAGTTTATTGATGTTTTGAACTGTATTGTTACTATTTATTTCTTATTTCTTTATCTTTAGATATTGTTATTTCCCGACATACAAATGAGAACAAGCATCTTAAGATTTTGTTCCTATTTACATATTTTATATGGTTTTGGATTTTAAGCATTCAAATATTTGAACTAATTATTATAAATTGCATTGCCCTTGAATAAATAGCTGAAATAAATAGATACAAATAATTTCTTTCTAAAACAATGGCTCTAATTCTTGCCTGATTCTTTGAATAATTTCTAATCTCTAACCCACGCTGCTGACCTCTTCAAATAATGACTACATATCTGTGATAAGCTTTTCATAAACTATATTTGTCATTTTAAATCATATTTGCTCAGATAAATAAAATTTACATTTAATTTACATTTAATATTTACAGATAAAATTTACATTTAATAAGATGAAATCATTTTATACAATCTTGTTATGATTTTGACAAAGATATACATGTAGCCTCCGTGATGCTGAAATGTAAAGAGCATTCCTACCACCTCTGAAAGGACTGACTTGTTTATAGTGTCTGGCTGACTCACACTGTATTCACATCTTGTCCTAGGCAAACCTTGATTTATTTTCTGATCTTAAGATTTTGACTTAATAATACATAGGAAGTTTTTTAGTGGGTACAGTTTAGAAGACAACTGAAAATGTAGTTCACTGACATAGCAAAAGTATAAAATTGAATATGTTTCCAAATACGTGACATGTAGCACAGAGAGGAGAATAAGGGTGAGCTGGAAATACATGTCAGGAAAGAGCTTGCTAAAGACTTTCAGAAGTTACTAAGTGTTTAGCAAATGTTCAAGATTTTTTTGTTGTTTGTTTGGTTTTCATCTCAACAACTTTAACATACAGATAGAGATGTAGTTTCCTAAGACATAAAATGGAGCACACTGGATTTACATAAGAACAGCAATGCCAGGCTGTAATCTTAGCTGTGTCAATACTAAAATTGTCATTTTATCAGTTAGGATTTCCTGTTGTACATCCTGAAGCTAAAAGTTCATACTGACTTTCCAGTTTCAAACAATAGCAGTGTTATTTACAACTTTTTAAAATGAATAAACATATCTGATAAGGATTCATTTCAATTTGGTAATAATGATGTTGATCTACTACAATCTCTATACATGCATAAAAGAAATTATGCAGTCCTTTTACAACATATTTCAGACAGAATTAACCTCAGAAGCACTAAGCTAAATAACAAGAACAAGAAAAAATTTAAAAATATACTAACTACTGGAATTATATAGTAGTATCTTGTGACAAAAAGGCACATCACATTTTGTCTAGGACCAATGAATAAATTTAAAATTGCAAACTGGTATAGGAATCCTTTAGGTACAAGGGTCTTGCATTTTTATTGTGATGTAGTATCATGAATTATATATTGATCACAATATTCAAACTGTGCCACTTAAGCGGTTGTAGTTTACTTCACATATATTATTCCTTTTAGTAAAATTAATAAAAGAAAATTAGTAAAATCCAGCTAAGTGATACATCCTCAAACAAAATTAATTGAGGTGGGAAGGGAAGGGAATGGGAGAGAAAGAGAATGAAAACACAGAATGGAGGGGTGAGTAAGGAGAAGCTGACAGTGAAAACGAAAAGGGAGAAAGAAGGTAAAGGAGAAGGTGAAGTTGAGGGAATCAAATGCAAGCAGGAAGGGTCAAATAGAAGAAAGAAACAGTTTTATATGTTAATGTGCTGTTAATATTAGGAAGAGTTAAAAGAAAAGCAGCCAAATGCACTGGCATAATTCTAACAGACTCTGAGAGACTGAGATAGGGTTATTACAGAATCAGTCCTGATCTGGCAATTTACAGCTTAAGTGAGATCTTGCCTCAAAGTAAAACCTAAAAAACCCAGAAGTGTAGCTCCATGTGGAGGCTTTAGGTTGAATCCCAACACAGCAAAATAAAACAAGGTAAGAGTAGGAAGAGACAAATAACAATCCTTAAAAAGTCATTGTCATTCTAATGCATAATCTGTGTTTCTGAATATTTGAATATTAACCTAAAAAGATGATTCTAAAGATGCCTTCAGGCTAAGGCCCACCAGAAAGACGCCCACCCCTGTTACATTTAAAAAATTATTGCCTGGGGCCGGGGATATGACTCAGTGGTTCTGGTGCCTGTCTTGCAAGCACAAGGGCCCGGGTTTGATCCCTGGCAACCACATACCATACTGGGCGTGGAGACTCACGCCCAGCAGCAACCAGTACCACATACCACAGTGCCGGGCATGGTTGCTCATGCCTGTAATCCCAGCACTCGGGAGGCAGAGGCAGGAGGATTGCTGTGATGTGAGTTGGAGGCTGAGCTCAGGGCCAGCCTGAACCACAAAGTGAGACACTGTCTCAAAAAAACCTTAAAATAAAACTATTGCCTCATAGAATGCACTTAGAACAGGGCATGTCAACAACAAGATGTTGAACAAGGTGTTGAAACAAAATAATATAATAATTTAAATATTAAATAATTTAATTTAATAATTTAATTTACCTGAGGTAAATTAAAATAATGTAATTTACCTCAGGTAATTTTTCTAGAAAGAAGAACTTAAAGTAGTGGCATTTCACTCTAGATTGAACAATGTGCAAAAGTTAGAGTGATTCTCAAATTGATTAGTTTTAACAACTATCTATTGGAAAGGCACAAGAACAAGGCTGCTCTATAATTCAACTTATGAGTCACTCACCACAAGGACAAAGAAAGACACACTTGTGTCTTGGAAAATGCCCATACTTTCTCCCGTTCCCACATGTTGCCTTGGGCTTTTCATTTCCTGTTAAAGTTACAGAGTATCCGTGTCTGATGTTGAAACTATGTGAAACAGCATATCTTCACTATGAACATCAGCTTATGACAGTAGCAAGGGCCAGCTAATAACAAGTGGCCAGCTCCTGAAAGTCAGGAATGGCTTTCTCTCCTTCTCAGCCCTCACAATGCAGCTTGACAAATGTTCTCCACAGAGCACTCACCCAGGCAAGTATGCACATGAGCATGGATGGATGGATATGGCCCACTGCCATATTTGTTGGTTTGGCACTGATAATGAATTTCAGTGTAAGCATGGAAAACATTTTCATAAACTTCATTTATTCTCTCTTATATACTGTCAAAACTACCTTTCCACCCACTTTTGCTGGCTATCTGCCCTTTTCTTTCCCCACCCCTGGCTCAGTGAAACCTCACTGAAGACCATGTGGAGGGGCAAAAGGACTTGAAAACTAGAACTGGATGTACGAAAATGAAGTTCTTCTTGGATTTACATGTGATGGTTTTAAAAGGATTCCTAGAACTGGAAAGACTTGTAGATCATGTTAATATTTGAGGACCCTCATGTTTGGAATTTTTATCATTCTTAGCAACCTCCTGATAGGGAATTCCATGGAGCAACCAACTTGAAGAATGAAAAAAGGGTTTATGTATATATTGTGTGAGTCTGGTGTGTGTGGGTGGGGGAGGTGGGAATATCAGAAGGGTGGAGCTGGGCCATTGTGTCCCAAATAGCATAAAGCATGGGGTCCAATGGCCTCTGAAGAGGAGAATTCAAGTCTAGATCCAGGTGACCATAGATCATTCTGCCTCATGCACTTAGTTGTCCTTTGACTTCTATAGCCAAGAGGTTTCTGACTTTCTGAGTGTAGAAAATGGCTGAAAACTCAGAGAAATATGTGAAGGAACCTGAGGGAGAAGACAAGACCTTGCATCCTACAGAGATATCTGAGAAGCAAATCCATAGAACCTATGAGACTCAGTGTGAGATCCTATTCAGCAATAGGCCAAGAACGTGTCAGTGCACCCCGGTGCTCTCAGTGCAGCCTTTTGGAGATGGGCAGAAGAAAAGATAAAATGGAAGAAAGTACTCCATGAAGGATAATGTTTGAAGACATGTAGAACAGTGCAACTATATAGAGGTGTGTGTGTGTGTGTGTGTGTGTGTGTGTGTGTGTGTGTGTGTGTGTGTGTGTTTATTAAACTTTTATGACCGGACATTTTTAATGTGTACATACCAGTAAGTTAGATAGATAAGACTGGATAATTTCACTGAAAACAAACTACAAAGATCATTAAAACATTGGCCTTAACTGATTTTATGATAGCTGATCTAGACAATCAAATTCTCTTCTTTAGGAATTTATAATTTATATGAGTAAGTTTAATTCCTGCTGTATGCTTTGACCTGAAGCTGAATTTTATCCAGCTGCATTTTCATCACAGATCCATGAGGAATCTAATACTATTATGTTCTGGTTTTATATGCATAAAATCGAAGAGATTTCTAGTCTTTAAAACCAAATATTGCTCATTGACTCAAAAGAAAACATCGTTTTACCATAATTACAGTTTTTACCACATTACCATTTAATATAAGAATGGAAAGATGTTATAAGTTGAGATTATTTTTGTAACACATTGTACAAAGAGGATAATTAATAAACTCTTCTTTAGAATATTTATCTTTTATGTTGTTAAACTGAATTAGTTTTATTGCATTTTCTTTATACTGAAATAAATCTAAGCTAGTAATTTGTCTAGAAATACCTAGTACAATTTTTGAATTGCACATCCTTGTGTTAATTGCAGTATTTTGTGAATCTGAGTATTTGGGATTGGTATCCAGAAAGGAAGGAGAAAAAAAAAAAAAGCAGCATGTCTGCTATTAATGTTAGGAAAAGTTGAATCCATAAAGTTATGACAATAAGAATATATTTGAATATATTTGAATTTATAATCTAGAATAAAAATATAGCTTCCATGCATCTATACTTATCTAATAGAATAGCACTGAAATTAAAAGTAAAATCTATAGAAAATATTAAATTAAAACACAAATTCATTGTGTAAAGATATTGTAACACATTACCCCTGCTCACTGAAAGTCTCACTAGTTGAATTACTGACCATGTATAAAGATTTGCTTATTATCATGAATATATGTAGTCCAAAATTTTTTCTTTTTCCTTTGGTACTGGGGATAAAACTCAGGATCTTGCACTTGTGAGATAAGTGCGGAAACCATTGAGCTAAATTGCTGGACTAAGTTTTCCAATATGTTGATCAAAATATGTAGATCTGGTCCATTTGACTGGCCATTAGCTCCTGATGTTTATGGTGACCAGCTTCTCAGTGAAGGGAAAGCTACATACTGCTGTTTCCATGATCATCTCACTTAAGAGGAACTCTGTCTCACTAGACACTCACTTCTCTCTCTTGCTCTCTGTGAGGAAACACGATGGCAGGTGTGGATGTCTAGGAGAGGACAGCAAGGACAGAACTATGACAGTCTTTCAAGAGTCAAAAAGATCTCTGATCAACAGCCACTTCAATCTGACCTGTAACTTCAATAAATGAATCTCATGAAACTTTGGGGAAATTTGGAATTGCTTTTTTCCCCAGTGAGTTCTCTAGTCAAGGATGAAGTTAAACTGACACCTCTCCTTGCAGGCTGAAATACAGAAATTGAGAAAATTAATTTGAATTGTTTTAAGATGCTATCATTGTAGTATTCGTCCTACAATTAAAAAAAACAACAACAATATTGCTCTTGGACCTTGCTGCTTGAAACTGAAGTGCATAAAAGTATAAAAATTAACAACTATGCTATGAAAATTAACTACACAGTAGAAAGAAAATGGAAGGCTGATAGAGAATTAAGATTGTTTGAGAAACATGATAAAGAAATTTTCACTCACCTGGACAGATGATTGGTGAACATCTATGGCTGCTGCTGTTGTGGGTTCAAAAGGAAATGAAGATGATTACTGGGAACTAGGGTTTAGGGAAGGTTTGCTATGGAGTGGCAGAGTATGTAGGGAAATTATCTCCTTCACTTATGAGATAAGTACAACTTGTAAGTGGTAAACTTAATTATATAGCTAAAGGGATTTCCTAGAAAGATATTATAGATGTTTATTGTTTAATCTTGTTACTTATGGGGAAATGTGAGTGGAGAGAGAGAGAGAGAAACTTGGACAAGAAATAAGACTGAGTGAATGCTAGATGCTTTGGAAAATTCCCAAACTCTTCATACTGCAATTATTTAAAAAGATCCTTCACTGTAAGGAAAGTGTATTCTAGGACAAGGGCCAATAACCTTCTCCTCAAACTTTCTAAATATCAAAGAATTAGTATCTAGTCAGCCAAAACATGTTTGTAAGTGATTAAATTTGTATCTCACAGATCCTATGAAACAAACAACTGGTTTCTACAAAAGTTAGTATTGTCCTTCAACCATTTCAGCTGTAACAAAATATAGAAAAACAATTATCAGGGAAAGACTCGTCAGCCTAACAACACTAAAATACATGAAAAACCCATAAAGTCCTTAAGAGTATTATATCAGTATAAAAGATGTTGACTTAAATGAAGAGAAACAAAACTTCTCTTCTAAATGCTGCAAAAATCAAAAGCATCATGGGGGCCGGGGAGTTAGCTCAGTGGTTCCGGCACCTGTCTTGCAAGCGCAAGGGCCCGGGTTTGATTCCCCGGTAACCACATAACAATACTGGGTGTGAAGACCCACACCCAGCAGCAACAAGTACCACATACCACAGTGCCGGGCGTGGTGGCTCACGCCTGTAATCCCAGCACTCAGGAGGCAGAGGCAGGAGGTTTGTGATGTGAGTTTGAGGCTGAGCTCAGGGCCAGCCTGAACCACAAAGCGAGACCCTGTCTCAAAAAACCTAAAAAAACAAACAAACAAACAAACAAAAAATCAAAAGCATCAAACTTCTCCTTTCATGCTACTTTTAAGTGAAAAGAAAAATGGCTGAGCAGATAGAACTAAGAATCTAGGTGACAGAGTAAGGAGTCAGGAGAGTTTTTCTTCTAATGCTAGAAAATCAAGTCAGGAAACTATTAACATGTTCCCAGCCAGATTTCTGCACTTTATGAAGTTGAAGTGCTCTCCATTCCCCTCATGATACAGAGCTGTCTGTAGTTGTCATCCTATGCTAGCCTTACTTTTGTATAATTAGAGTCTGGAGGGTCAGATGTTGATCTCCTTAGTGTTTTAGTTCCACAGAATGTGAAAAATTACACTGGGGACTGTTCTCAATAAATCTGATCACAAAAGCTCCATTTACAGTTGGGCATTATTTAAACTATACAATTTTAGACCTTGGTGCATGGTAATAGTTTTCAGGACCTGGGGAGAGAAGATTTTTCATATGGGGCGGTTGTGAACCTTTGAGAGCCATAAAACACAGTATGAGAAACTGGACTCTTAGGTGGCAAACTTTGTCTTTGCATCCAGGTTTCTTATGCCTTTAGGGAAAGTGCTGTCTCTGATTGTGAGCAAAAGCTGAGCTATGACTTACCTTTAACTGAAAACATAAGATGAGATATCCCTCTTATGATTACATCATGCTATATTTCTCCCCTCCATCCCCTATGTGTTACCCTCAAGGCAACAGCCCACCACGTTAGAAGTTGCACGTAGAGAGGAATGAATGGTGGAGGCCTATACCTGTCCTATGACAGCTGAGAACAGCCTGTAGCCAACCACTAGAAATTAAAGATAGTAATACTACAGAAAAAAAAAAAAAGAACAGAAATCCTTCCAACCACTAAGGTGACTGTAGAAGCTGACTCTTTCTCAGTTGAGCTTTGAAAAGACAATGAAATGAGCCTTTCTGATACCCTGACTGCAGTTCAGTAGATGCTGAGGCAGATACTCTGGGAAGTCACAGATATAACTCTGAACCATCAAAAATTAGAAGACAAAAATGACGCATTATCCTGCCATTATAATACAAAATTTGTAGTTGTTTTTATTCAGTGGAGATAATTATGCAGTAGAAGATACACAGTCTGTGTATACAAATAGCTTGTGTGTATGATTTACACACACAGACAGTGAACCCACTCCTTTACAGTGTGTTTACAGTTACATACATGTATTTGCCTAATGAATATTACAATACAAATGCATTCTCTAAATATGCTTCCAGTAATGGCATGGAACAAAGAGATTTTTCTTTCTCTCTCTCTCCACTCACATTTCCCCATAAGACCACACAAACATGTGATAAATGCAAACCAAATTATTCACAAACAAAGCATTCATGGACTGAGGAATGTATATATCAAAAATCCAAAGACAGTTGCAGTCACAAAGTAGAAACTTTAAGAAATATTCTACTTGTAAACAATATCAGTCAATAATTTAATAAAGTAAAATGCTTTTTCTCAGTAAATTAGAAGACAAACTTGCAGATGTTGAAAATGGTTTAAAACCTGTACTAATTAAAATATCATAAAGCTCAACCTATGTTTCATTAAATGTATGCATATATCCAAATTTGAATTTTGTATATAAAATACTACAATGAATAAAATGAACTTATGATTTGAAAGACAAACAGAATGGTTATTTTTGGGAGGGGAGACCATCATATCAATAAACAAATATCTGACTTTAACTGGAGAAAAAATACAAAGACAACATAAAAATTTGTGAGCAAGGAGAAATAATCAGAAATAAAAAGTAAATTAAGTGACTTATAAGAAAATATTTTCACTATGTGAAAATATATTTGAATTTCTACATGCAATAGAGCTGTTTCTTCCAAAAGTATGTGTTAGAAAAATTTAATAGCCACCCATGTTTTTGATTGTAGAAGAGTCTCAGTAAGATTTTAGTCCTTTTACATGTCAGTTTTTCTTGTAGACAGAAAGGAAAGATCCATGAAAAAAACAATGATATTAGCTATCATGGAGTTCATACTATACTATCATGTCCAGGAATATATAATACAACACAAAAACTATTGTGTATATTTTTACATAGATAATACTAGACAAAAGATTTTGTAGTGAAACAGATGGATCAGTTGTGGCAAAGAGAAGTGACAATTTAAAATTGGGAAGAATAAGATCAAGACATCTATCATACAAGGTGGTGACTCTATTTACGAACATACCATTGTATTATTGAAAGTGCTAAGAGAGTGATTGTTAAATGTTTTATGAAAGTGAGAGCATACTATCTTGTCTTTCAATTAAAATTAGTAAGGTACCATATGAAGATTATGAAAAGGCTCGTTGAGAAAATGACACTGAATGACTTGAAGGAGGTGAAAGATCTAATTTGCTAGCAGTGAGAACTGAGTTCAGAGAGCAGGAACAGCCAGTGCAGAGATGCTAGTGTAGAAGAAATCCACTGATCAACCATCACCTTGTGGGAAGACATGAGAAAAAAGATGATAGGAAAACATTTAGACAGATGGTAGGAGAGAGATGGACAGACTTTATAACAGACAAACCTAATGTGTAACACATGGTTTTAATATATTTGATGATTCAAATTTTAGATAACTTTGATAATACTCTGTTAATAGTTATTTCTTTTGTTCTTCTGGGGTAGATACTGTTTCTTCCAGATCCCCAAATCTGTCTATTTTAATTTTTTGATTTCTATAAAAAATATATATTTACTTCTCATGTAAATACTTTGCTGAAACTCAAGTATGAATCTCCATAGCACTGATGAATTTTATGTCTAGAATTTCTTTACACTTCCTCTGGGACATCTTTTGGTATTTCTGAACTGTATAAGAATTTTTTTTACTTCCTATTTAGCTTACTCATGTTGTTGTTTTATTCTAGATATATGTTCATTAAATAAAAATCTTCAAAGTTCAGGTATATCTTTAGGTGTGTACATAATTTTAATAAATTAGGCAGTATCTCAAACTGCATTCCTTTATAACATAATTTTTATCATTTTTAAAAATACAGGGCTGGGGATTTAGATCAGGGACATTGCACCTGTCTTGCAAGCACGAGATCTTGAGTTTGATCCCTGGTTTCAGGAATAAACAAAACAACAACAAAAAAACCTTTCAATTTTTGTTATTAGTGTACCCCCCTAAAATTTGTACTTGTATTTTGTTTAAAACTAATGTTAATTTTAGTCTTTATTCTTTTATCCTACATGTTTTCAAAATTTTCTTTATTTTTTCTGGCTTTTTGAGAAGGCATCATTAGCAATATTTGCATTTTGTAAACGTAATTTAGATAATATATCACTGCCATATTGGCTTGTGCTTTCCCTTTAATTGTGAATCTTTCCAAAAATCTTGAAGTTTGGAAGTATATTTGATAATTTTTATGAGGCTTACTGCCTTTAAATTCTTTTTAAAATGTAGGCATCGTTACTTGTATTAGAACACGTTTGTGGTACATCATGCTTCCCTTCCTGCTGTGGGGTTTGTACAGGGACATGACACTTCATGACGCCTTTCTTCATCCCCTCGCCCTCTCTCCTCTTCTTCCCTCCACATCTTGATGCTCTTACCATTGGAGAAAGATTTGTCTGCCCAGTTTCCATGACTTAGCATCTGTTTTACTCTTCATCTATAATTTGGATTTCTCTTGAAAAGCTTGAAAAACTTTATATTAAATATATTGAGATTTTACTACAGATCCATCCTAGATACAGATGTTTGATCTTGTTGAATCTTCTACATTGTTTTCTATTGATTGAAATAAGTTTTCTTAAACTGTCATTTCATGAAACATACTTCTTCAAATATAAATGAGACATTCACTATGATGATGTTTTCTACTATTGTACAATATGACAGCTTTAAATTGATGCTCTTTAGATGCTTTCCAATGTCCTAACTTCTGTCTGAAGAGGGAAAAAAAGAGCAAAATTCATAATTTCTTCCCTTTAATTCAAATATTATTTTATTTTTGTAGTGCACAGCACAGCTGAGTGATGTTTCTTATCAAATCATGTTGCCTGAATTGTTAGCGTTGATCAATTCTGAAAGTGATCATCTTCTATGAGACAATCTAGAGTAGGTCAGGAAAAGACATCTGTGTCTTGCAGCCATCTTCATCCCCTCTAACTTTCCATTAAATACCTACCATGTATTTATTCCTAGTAAATGTGTATGCATTCTTCTTAAACTCACTTATGTTTTAATCTAGTAGTTTTTAGCATAATGAATAGTTTATGCATTATATTTTCAGCATACATTGATATTACCTTTAATTTGTTCTCCTGTCTTAAATGCTTTCTTTAAAGGTCAAGGGATATTGAATTCTGAACTGTATATGGACCAAAAATGCACAACTTTATTTTCAGTTTAAATTTTATAGGCTTGGTTTAGATAATAATTATTATTGATATGAAAATGGAAAAGTTTTTAATGTATAAGAGATTTCCCAGAAAAAGATACATTAAACCTTTGGATACCAAATAATCTGATGTTATTCTTTATTACATGCATATAGTTGCACACTGCTGTGGCTACTCTATTTACATTACATAGAAGAGTGCCATTTAAGCCATAAGTACAACTCTACATAATTCAACTCAGTTTAAATATCTTGCTAGTAGAATAGTAATCAAATTTAGCTTCAGGACATATTGTAGACTAATACAAAAGCCCTGTATATACAGTTAAGATTATACTACAAATGTGATTCTTATTTTATTATTTGATGAATGATATGCCATGCATTGTTATGTGATTCTATAATAAAAGATTTTATTATAATATCTCTGCCCAGAAGGACAAAGTTAAGCCTGCCAAGAGGTCTTGAACTCTCAAATCCTATCTTTAAGTAAGTTGCCTGAAGGCTCATTTTTGAGTTCTTGAAATGAAAGAAAATATATGTGGACATTCAAATCATGTTTCCCAACTGCATTAGGCTTCCAAAAGTGTCTTCTTTTACTGTATCATTTGTCAGATTTTACTGTAAGATATATATATATATATATATATATATATATATATATATATATAAACTATTAAGTAGTTACTACTATCAAATACATAAAATCTTCTAATTTATGAGTGGCTGTTCCAGTGAAGATATCAATGATACTGCACACAGACAAACCACAATTGAATTTCAAGCAATAAACTTTTTCCTTGACCCTCCCATTTCTATTCAAGCATTCTAAAACATTATATTTACCAACGCAGAATGAAAAAACCATATAGATATTAAAATATCTTAAATAATTGATTAGATTTAATTACTAGCAAGTAAATGAGTAGATGAGTTACTGAATGAATATGTATCTTTTAAAGAAAATTTCTGTCAGCAAATTGTTTGTGTACCAAAGAAATAAGGTCTTGGACAATGAAGAATATGGTGGAGACCTATTAATTGTTGCTGCACTTGGCTGCTGATTAAAACCTATGGCTCTCAAATTAAAGAAGTTGGTTATTAATTTTATGCTAGTGCTAGCAAACCAGGAGAATGTTAATAATGTTATGAGTGAAAATTTTCTGATACAAAAAGACAAAACCGAACTCTCCCATTTTAGAGTAGATTATAGAGATCATGTATTTCATAAGAGATAAGAATTCAAAACGTTGTGATTCTTGAAAATGTAGCTCCTAAAATCAAAACACTCATAATCATGTGGAAAAGCTACTGAGGTGAGAAATCTGAGATGAAAAATTGTGACTGACTAAAAAAGACATTCAGAAATAAATGCATTACTATTGTGATGCTATTAATAACAGATAATTGGGACAGAGTTCATAATGACTTAATCTCTAGCCCATTAACTTTTATGAATTTAATAAAAATCTATTAAAATGAAAATACGCTACAATGAAATTACCAAGTTTGGATGTGTTATTTTTTGATGAGTTTCTTGAATGTATTCTGGTACAAGTTGTGAAACAAATTGCCTTATTTACCATGATTCTAGAGGTTTTAGCTTGTCTCTTCTAGTTAGTCGAAGAAACCAATATGCAGTATAAGCAAACAAAGTGCCACAGAAACTTCAAATTATTTTCTCTGAATTGCTGGAAAACCAGCTATTGTTTAATGAACCCTGATGCTGCATTTACTGTCCGTTAAACAATACATTAGAAATAAATAATTATATTTCTCTTCCTCATTTGAAAGAAAATGGTATTTTGCTACAGTAAAAAATCATTTAAGTCCTAACATCTATTTTGAAATGATTTTGTAATACTGTGTATTGAGAAAGTCATGCCGATACTTTACAGTAAGTATTGTTCAGATAAATCGGGAGAGAGATTGCTGCCTTTCAAGCCACATGGTAGGGCTGGTTTGCAGCAGCTGCACTGTAGGGAGAAACGGAGCATCCTGTTACTTTTCATGTCTGTTTACATTAAATAGTTTTCAATGAATGCTTATACTTTTATAGAGAAAGTGTCCGTGTGTCAACTTATTTGCTCCTGGTGATTCTTTCTTTCACCTTTCTTTTATGTTTAAAGATTTAATGTTTTCACTCTTCACAATCAGAAATTTTTAACTTGGTTTAACATACTTATAGTAATGTATTTAGAAAAACGTACTTTATTGTCTTGGTATCATCTTTTCATATACAACATTTGAATGATTTCACTTAGGAATTTAGCAGTGATTTCCTCACAATAAAGTATTATGAAAAGTGTCAGATAACATTCAGTATAATTTGAGTAAGGTGGTACACTTATCATCAGCTTAGCTCATGTATGTCATGGCCATTTTATTTTCAAAATGACTCAAAAATGTTGATATATATTTGTGCTTATATTTATTTATATTATTTCCTGTATATCTAACTCAGAAAAAAAAATGCAGTACCAAAAGACTGCATTACTTACTTTGAGTAGAAAAGAATTACAAAATGAAAAAAAAAATCTACTTTATAGTTTAACAAGTGGTTGTAGATTAAGGAAATCTATTTCTAAGAAATTAGCATAACAAAGAACTGAGAAATCTGAGTACTTGCTTTCATCAGCTCTATGAATTTTGTGTTTGTCTAATCTTTTGAGATATAATTATTTTAAAAAGAATAAATAGTAATTTGTAAGTCAGTAAAAGCTACTGAGTTATCAAGCAAATATCTAAAAACTAAAACAAGTGATAAGTATTACTGTCTCAGTAATAATAATGATGATAGTAAAGAAAGATGCATATGAAAAATGTTATAGTGGCAACATTTTAAGACTTATAATCTGGGAGTAAATAGGAAAAATACTTCTACTACAATTGTATTGCATGATTTAAAATAAGTCTATGAAGTAAGTGTGGATAAATTCCCAAGAAATATACCTAAGTTTGATAGGCAAAGTAGCCATTTGAATGATGACATTTCTCCTTTCTCACTGAGAATGAAAGAAGATCAGAGAGAAGGAAAAAATTAAGCATGATCATGGATTATGACAATAAGACTGTAATAAGATTCTGCCAATTTATGATGAAAGATTTAAGAGGCTTATAAAATTATTTGCAAAATATGTACAAATGTATATTTTTTCTGAAAAGGTTTTCAGTAATTCATTGTGTAATTCCTGTGCTCAGCTCCCAGGAGGGAAAACAAAGATAGTAATAATAATCAGTGTGATCAAAATTTGGTATATTTTCAATTTTTAAAATAATCTTTGGACTAGAATTATATCTTTATATGTATAAATCTGATGCATTCAGGAAATCAAGGAAAGCTGAGTTCGCATTGTTTCCACACTCAAAGGACTCTGACAACTGCAGTCCCTATTGGAGGGTCAGAAGAGCCCAGGTTTTCAACTGGTTTGCTTCTTAACACTCCTGGGATATAATAGAAAAAGGCTTTACCTACCAGACCCCAGCTTAGCTTTTGATGGTTAATTTTGTATGTCACCTTGATTAGAATATAGTGTGCTCATGTCTAATAAAACATTGTTATCCAGGGAGCCTGCCTGTCACTCTCCATCTCTCTGACTCTCTGTCTCTGTCTCTCTCTTTCCCTCATAGAGGAGACTTCCTTTAGGCATAAATTCTGCTGCTATATAAAGTTATCTTTCACAACAACAGCATTACACATCAAAGGCGTATAATTATAGCACTCAAAATATTCATCAATGAAATCATTTAAATACCTTTATAACATACATCTTCATATATTATACCTCATTTAACAGCCATTAAGCATCTTCCACTTCAAATCAAGTGTACCTGCTAATAATGACTTAATTTTATTACTTATCAGAAGTGGTTTTACATTATTAGCAATCTCATAGTAAGCTTGTACAAAATGCATTGTTCATCTCCTCATCCATTATTTTGGGAGCCAAAATTGAACAGCAATCAAACAGAGAACAAAATGATTGCAAAAGCTTCCTCCCTATGATTAAGTACAGAAAAATGTCAAGAAACTTCATTTTAAACATATGTTGATACAATTTTTAACATTGGAAAGTATATAATAAATTGAATTTATGAGTACATCTATAGAAAACTGAATATGTTTATATTTCAAGATTTTACACACACACATGCACACTAGAAGAATTAAATCAATAACTTCCATAGTACTTCAAAAGTAATATGAACACATACAATAGTTTATGGACATTTAGTATTCTGTAACTTACAGGTCATGTATTTTCTTTACAAATGTGCTATATTGGTACCTACATGCACACTTATATCTATATCTAGTTTATTATAGGTATAGATATCAGTGAATAGATAGATGAATGGATAGAACATGAGTATACAATGTACTTTAATTTGATTGTATTTTAAAAATTATCTTATTTTATAAGGCATTTTTAAATAGATAAAAATAAACTCTACATTTACATGTTTATCATTTTGATTAGCTTTCATTTATTTCTGAGTCAGTTTAAATCCAGCATCACTTTCATTCTATCTGAAGAATAATATGTAGTGTTATAGATAAAATGACTATTTTCTTAATGAATTATCACAGTACA
This sequence comes from Petromus typicus, assembly GCA_004026965.1. Taxonomy (NCBI): domain Eukaryota; kingdom Metazoa; phylum Chordata; class Mammalia; order Rodentia; family Petromuridae; genus Petromus; species Petromus typicus. Next base: position 39,280 of record PVIR01011335.1, read on the forward strand.
TACAATGTATAAAAGTGTTTATATATAATGTTAAATAGACTTCTAACAGTTTGATTTTGTTATGTTGGTGTACTGAGTTTCTTTAGGTTCCATTTTGTATTAAATTTATTAAACCGTAGTTCATTTTTTTTTAAATGATTCTTTGTTTCCAGTCTGTTGTTTTATTTCTTTGTAAAATTCTCCTCCTAAATGTTTAGCCATGTAGCCTTAGCAAACTCCTATTTGCACTTATTTAACTGTGTCAAATTGATGATCCATGTTTAATCTTTACCACCCTACAGTATATTTCAGGTACAAAATTTACTTTAGTCTAAATAAATCGATGATTTTTCTCAGGGATCATCCTTCTGTACTGTTTATTATCCAATATTCAATGTAAAAATATATTTAAATATGAACACACATACATATATAGACACTCCACATTGTGAGGAGCTCATGTGGAGTTTGTATTCGTCATTGTCAGAGGCAGTAATCACTCGATACTGAGCTTTCTATATATTAAAAAATAACTTCTGTTATGATGATAGTTCATTGAATGATAATGCAAAAAAAAAGCAAATGAACACATTTACACTTTGAAAAACAAAATCTCTCTTGAGACTGTTCAGACTAGGGTAAGATTAAGAAAAATTTGAAATGAGTAACAGGAGAATGAATACAGACCTGGGATTTGAGTACTCTGGAACAATATCCCAAATATTTGTATTTATATGAGAATGCATATGTACAAGATGGGGTAAATCTGAGAAAGCATGTGGGGCAGGGCATGAGCCAGCTGTGAAGCTCTGCTTTCATTTTCCATTTAAACTTCTGCGAAGACTAAAAAAGAGGTTGTTTGACTCTTGTTCTGAGATATGAACTGCAGAGTCAGAGTTTCCTTTGCAGAAGTATCTAAAGAGCACCCCAAACTCTATATAATTTGCTGTAGTGAATAAATGCCTATTGCAACCTTATATTTCTTCATAACTTTATTTTGTATCAATGGTGAAATCCTGAAACCAGGGTAGAGGAGAAGATCCAGGTTTGGGTAGAGGACATTATGGATTGCAAGAACTCTGTTTCCAGTAGACAAAAACACAAGCCAAGATAACCAAATGAAGCATGTTATATCTCATAGGATAATTACTGATCAGGACTGTCAAACTACACTCAGTGAAGACTGTGTCCAAGAGTCCACTATCTTCAACAATGCTGCTTCTCTAATTGTAGAATAATACATGACTCCCTTTTTCTGTCGTAGGATATTAATCCAGGGATAAAGAACAAGAGAAGATATAGAGTCAATAACTGTTACAATTATGGCTCTAATTTCATTTCTCCTAAAGATTGTGACATAATAAATAGGAATAAATTGTGAACTATTTTCACTTTTAGCAGGTTACTATATTTCTGAGTAGAAGTAAGTATATAAGCCGTGACTGGACTGTTGATTCAATCCAGGATTTACGCAGTTCCATTGCCCATAACAATGCATTCCAGTTCCCATTATGAAGTTCATGAGTTAAATTGTACAGCAACCATTCCATTTTGATTCCCAATTCCCTAGATTCATATCCATCTCTTTCATTCTTTTTTTCTTATTTTGGTATTGGGGATTGAACTCAGGGCCTTGTGGCCAGGCAGTCACAGTGCCACTGAACTAAATGACTGGTCCATTTGTGTATCCTTTTGAATCTGCTGCAAGTTTAAGCATACGTTTTATTTAACCAATGGACCATTATTAGACACGATGCTAGTTGACATTTGACAAGCACTTTCACAGTGAATGTTGTACTCTTTCTGTGGAAAATTCTTTAGAGTTAGTTTACTATAAACTTTAGTCCAACCAAGAGCTAATAGCAACACATACCCAATACCAACAGTCACAAATTTGTATGAATTCATAGAGTTTGTCCTCTCTTACAAGGTCTCAGGAAAATCAATGCTTGAATAAACTCAGGTGCAAACCAAAAACAATTTAGCTGCCCCACACTCTGCTGACTTCACAACTTTAAAGAAACAGATTGACAACTTTTATGTCACCACATTTTGCTATCATTGACAATGTAACAACAAAAACATACTACTTGCAATATATAATTTTGGCAAATAAGACAACTCATTTTCCAGAACTGAAATTTTTATGAATTCATAGATTCTTGTACAAATAAAAAGAGAAAGAGAACACAAATGTAAGCAGGTTAGTTGTGCTCTGCCCAAGTCTTTCCTTCCACCAAGGGAAAAAAAAAAAAATAATTTACATTTATGCAACAGGTTAAAAGTGTGGGAGGTCTAGGGTTCTCTATATTACAGACTTCTAAAGGTGATTTTGTGGAAAAACGAATAAGTCAGCTAAATTTTCCCATAAAGTTTAAAATTAGATCATTTACCTGTATAGTTCCAATCATTACAAAGTGATTGTGTTTAAGTAGAAATAACTCTGGATCACCGTATTTTATCTTATGATGTTAATGATACAAAGTTAAAATGAAGGAAATTTTCAGAGTACTCATTAAGCTTAACTTTTGGACATGTAGAAATTTCTCAGAATTTATCTGAAAGGTGAATTCTTCTCTAATAGAGAAGGAGAAGAAGGGGAAAGGCATAAAATATTAAAAAGTTAGGAAAGGGAGGTTTGATGAAGACAGTAAATAAGGAGATGATATCGTTGTTATGTTTTCCCAACATGTTTCTACAAATGACAGTATTGAAATATACATAACTACATTCAAAGTATAATCTGAGAGAACACTTCATATTTGGCCCAAAAAATTATCTCATGGAGACTGGATAAAGAAGATGGGGTTCTTTTATAGAATGGAGTATTATTCTGCCATTAAAAATGATAAGATTGAGTCATTCATACTTAAATGAATGCACCTTGAGGACATCCTATTATTTGAAAAAATTAGGTCACAATTGTGTAAATATCATATCTTTTCCCTGGTATGAGAAAATGAAGTTGTACATGAGTTCTAGAATATATAGTTGATATTTTGAAATAGAAAATATTTAAAAGGAAAACGGGTGTGGGAGTAAAAAAAAGAGGGGGGAAAGTGATAGCAATAAAGAAAAAAGGGAAACAAAGATTATATATATAGAGGGTGGGAGGTTGCAGGGCAGCGGGGAGGGCAAAAATGAGAATCAAGTCACATCATATTCTGGTACAAACTATCAATGTTGAATGCAATGATGATGTGTATTCATAATGTACCAATGAAGATTTGAATTTTAAGAAAATATTTTGAAATAAAACTGTATAATATATTTGTAACTGTAAGTCAAGAAAGTAAATTTTGACATATAAAAAGAATGATTCTTAAAAATTTTGATAAAGTGGTAGACATAAAATCTGAAAATATTGGTATCTAAAAGATGCTATCCTATATGCACATAACTAAAACAGGTACTAATATGAAAATACATAAACTGAAAAATACAAGCTGCTAAAATTTTTTTTACCATATTTTGGTTGTCTTCTTGCACTATTGAAACTCCGGATGAGGTCCCCAGCTGAGACCCTAGTTGTTGATTTCTTCTGCTAGTTCTCATTCTCTAGAAGTTTTATTCATGAAGTCTTTCCTTAAGCCAGTGTCTCCAAGAGTTCTACCTAACCTGTTTTGCAGAAGGTTTAGTATTTTTGTTTCAATATTTAGGCCTCTAATCCACTTTTATTTTAGTTTAGTGCATGGTGACAGAAGTAGTTTACTTTTCGTCTTTTACAGGTTGAAGCCCAGTGTGGAATAGAGAATTTTCAAAGGGAAAATTGTGGTAAGAGGAAGTAAAGAAGAGAAAGAAAAAAATTGATAGTAAAAAAGAAACAAAGCTTATTTATATAGGAATTGGGAGGGTTCTAGGGTAGGCAGATGAAAGGGAAAAATGAGAAATAATTTATATGATACACTGGTATAAATTCTTAATATTGAGTATGATCATGGTGTGTATAGAAAGTGTACCAATATAATCAATTAAAAAATGTGAAGTGCAAAAATATTTTCTACTTCTTGTTAATTTGAAAGTTTGGTTGTATAATAAACTTTATTCAAGTTTATTTACTGCAGGTGAAATAAAGCATATGAATGAATGTTTTACCTGTTGTCAACTGGTTTCATTACATTTTTATTTTAAATAGACTATTTTAAGTCCACCTATAAAATTATTATCCTTAATAGGTCTTCAAATTTAGTACATTATATAATAATTTGACCTTTTCTGATTGCACATAGACCTGACAATTTAAATATGTTGCCTTAAGTAAAAGTTATCAGAGACTCATGGGTTTATTTTTTTTTTCAAAAATATGATTTTAGAGAAAATTACTGATGCAACATAATAATTTTTATGAGAAAAAATAAATACTTTATTTTGAATGAAATAAGAATGACTAACCTCTGCTAACATGAACCCATTCTATCTCAAACAATGTACTCTGAAAAAAAGGAGGTTGCAAGAGCATGTATATTCAAAGGACTTAAACAGTTACATTGATGGCAATATTAATTAGATGGATAAGGTAAATATTTTCCATAAATGTCATATTCATCTCATGTTACTGTTAGTGACAGAGTTGGTGGAGCCCAGAGGCCTGCCAAACTCAGCAGTACATTTGCCATGTAGTCACTAACACAATGGTTTAGATAAAAGATTAAAAGCAAATACTTCTTTTTCTAAAGGGCCTAAGATACTCAATAAAACACACTAGAAGATGCAGAAAAACAACTTTAAACATACCCAGTCACCTTATCTTTGACAAAGGAGCCAACCACTTTTATTGGAAGAAAGATAGGTCTTTAATACATGGGTTTGGAAAAAAACTGACTTTCTGGGAGCTGGGGATATAGTTCAGTGATGCTCTGCACCTACTTGCAAGGGCAAGGTACTGAGTTCGATTCTCCACAAGGTAAAACAAAACAAAGAAAAACAAAACAAAACCTGATTTTTCACATGTCCAAGATTGGATCTAGACCCATATCTTTTATGTAAGTTCTTTTTTTTTTTTTTTTTTTTTTAGATAAGGTCTTGCTATGTAGTTCAGCCTCAAACTCACATCACAGCAATCCCCCTACCTCTGTCTCCTGAGTGCTGGGATTACAGGCATGAGCCACCACATCCGGCACTGTGCTATGTAGTACTGATTGCTGTTGGGGTGAGTCTCCATGGCCAGTATTGTTTTGTGGTTACTGGGTATCGAACCCGAGCCCTTGGACTTGCAAGACAGGTGCCAGAGCCCCTAAGCTATAACCCCAGCCTAGACTCATATCTTTCAGTATGTTCTGATACAGCATCAAAATGGATAAAAGACTTAAATATTAGCATAGAAACACTAAATCAGATGAAAGAAAGAGTAAGTGTGATTGAGGACAGGAATAGGCAAAGACTTGAACAACAAAATCCAGACTTCTCAGAAAAATACTATAAAGAATCAACACCTGGTGCCCATCTTTAAAAGAAACAAAAAATTTCTTTAAATAATACCTTTTGCACAGAAAGAGAAGCCACCAACAGAGGGTAGAGAGAATGCCCAGCATGGGAAAATATTGTCCAGCTATTCATTAAGCAAAGAGTTATCATCTAGAATATATAAAGAACTAACAAAATCAGACCCTCTAAAATTTAAAGATAACATCTCAAAATAGGTAACTGAAATTATTAGAGAGTTTTCAGATAAAGATGTAAAAATGGCAAATAAATACATAAAAATTTTTGAATTTCCCTGGTCATTTGAGAAATGCAGATTAACATGTTGGGGTTTGAAGTGTTTCCAGTAAAAATGGCCACTACCATGAAATCAATGAATAACAACTGCTGGTGGGACTGTGGGGAAAATGAACACTTGTCCACTGTTGGTGGCAGTGTAGACTGATAGAAACACTATGAAAACCAGTGTGAAGATTTTTGAAAAACTTCAAACTGGAGATTCCAGCTATCCTCTTTATTGGTATCCTCTCAAATGCATTAAAAGTATCATACCACAGCAATATATCCACACTCAGGTTTACAGGGACACAGTTTGTACTAACAAAATCTTGGAAAGAACTGAGTTTGTGAAATGTAAATTCTCCCAAGAAACAGAATATAGATTACAGATTCTGAAGACATTTTAATTACAATTGAATAGAACATTAGAATATGGAGAAATGAAATCAGCATACGTTCTCCCCTAAATTTCTTGTAGAACCTAGTAGTGAATGTATCAAGAGCTGGGCTTTTCTTTGCTGGTAGACTTTTAATTACATCTTCAATTTCTTTGGCCCATATTGGTTTGTTTAGAATTTTTATATTTTATTGATAAAATACATAGAATCACTTCAGTTCCTTTACATTTACTTAAGTATGTTCTATGACCTAGGATGTGGTCTACTTGGAGAATGTCCCTTGTGCAGCCCAAAAAAATGTATATTCTGATGCTGTGGTGTGAAACATCAAAAATCTAGTGAGGCAGTTTGTACAAAAGTTCAATTCAGTTCTTATATTCCATTGTTGATTTTTTTGTCTAGCTGATCTCTTTGTAACAGTGAAGTATTTAGGTCCACCACTGCAACCATATTAGTGCTTATATGATTCTTCATGTCTGTTAATATTTGTCCTATATGGCTAGATTTAGTGCTATTCATTGCATGTATATTTATGATTGTAATCTCTTCCTCTTAGACTGTTACCTTTAAAGGGATGTAGTGACCTCTTCTGTTTTTAACCAGCCTTGACTTCATATCCACCTCATCCACAAATAGCATAGCTACCTCCACTTTTTCAGGGTTCCAACTGCATACAATATTGTTTTCCAACCTTTTTTTAAAAAATAAAGAATATCTTTATTGGTACATTATGAATACACATCATCATCACATTCAACATTAAGAGTTTGTACCAGAATACTACATGACTTGATTCTCATTTTTCCCCTTTCCCCCACCCTACAACCCCCACCCTCTATATACATAAGCTCTGTTTCCTTTTTTTTATTACTGTCATATTCTTTTCCCCTCTTTATTTGCCCCTACACTCTCTTTTCTTTCAAATATTTTTGTATTTCACAATATCAGCTATATATTCTAGAACTCATTTACATCTTCATTTTCTCATACCAGGGAAAAGATATGATATTTACACATCTGTGACCTACTTATTTCACTTATGGGGATGTCTTCAAGGTACATTCATTTGAATATGAATGACTCAATATTATCATTTTTATGACAGGATAATACTCCATTCTATAAAAGAACCACATCTTCTTTATCCTGTCTCCAGTTGATGGACATTTGGGTTTTTTCTAGTATTTAGCAATTACAAACTGAGCTGCTATTAACATGGATGCACATATGTTGCTGTGATATGAATCTTTTAATTCTTTTATGTATATACCTACCAGAGGAATGGCCTAGTCAAATGGGACCTCCAATCCTAGCTTTTTGAGGATTCTCCACTCTGATTTCCACAGAGGCTAGACAAGTCTACACTACCACTGACAGTGGAGAAGTGTTTCTTTTTTTCTCTGAAGCCTCACCAACACTTGTTAAAGCTAATTCTGAAATAGCAGCCATTCTTTGAGGAATGAGATTAAATCTCAGTGTTGTTTTTATCTGCATCTCTCAAATGACCAGTGTTGGTAAACATTTCTTCAGATACTTAGTTGCTCTTACTACATCCTCTGAAATTTATCTGTTCATCTTAGATGCCCATTTTTAATTAGGGTCTTTAGATTTGGGTGGGCTGCTTTTTTTTAAGCTCTGTATATATTCTAGATAGTAGCTCTTTGTTTGAGAAACAGCTCTTAAAGATTCTTTCCCATATTGCTATTTGCTTTTTCTCTCAGTTGGTGGTTTCCTTTATTGTGCAGACGCTTTTTAATAGAATGAGATGCCATTTGTCGATTTCTTCTGCCAATTCGCATGCTATAGAGATATTTTTTCAGGAAATCTTTCCCTAAGCCAATGTCTTCAAGAACTTTACTTAACCTATTTTTTTTTTTTTTTTTTTTTTAGGTTTTTGGAGACAGGGTCTCGCTTTTGTGGTTCAGGCTGGCCCTGAGCTCAGCCTCAAACTCACATCACAATCCTCCTGCCTCTGCCTCCCGAGTGCTGGGATTACAGGCGTGAGCCACCACGCC
>PVIR01011336.1:0-47481 GCA_004026965.1 Petromus typicus
CGGTAACCACATAACAATACTGGGTGTGGAGACCCACACCCAGCAGCAACCAGTACCACATACCACAGTGCCGGGCGTGGTGGCTCACGCCTGTAATCCCAGCACTCAGGAGGCAGAGGCAGGAGGATTGTGATGTGAGTTTGAGGCTGAGCTCAGGGCCAGCCTGAACCACAAAGCAAGACCCTGTCTCAAAAAAAAACCTAAAAAAAAAGAACAGTATCTGTATGGGTATGCACTACCACACTCAGCTTAGCTCACTCTCTTAAAATATCAACTTTCACTTCTGTGAAATCTCATGACATTAGTTCTCTTTGTTCATTCCACAGCTTTCAAGGATTTCTAATCCTATCCCGCACCGCCCACTGAAGGTTTGTGCTGGCGAACCTATGGCACACGTGCTACAGCTCTGTCACTGAAAGCTCTGAAAGGTTCACCATCACTGCTCTTATCTCCTCCACGTCTTGGATGACTTCAAAAGCCATGAAACCCCTCAAAGCAGATAGGTATGGTGCCACACAGCTGTAATCCCAGCACTTGAGAGTCTGAAGCAGAAGGATCGCAAGTTTGAATTCAGAGTTCAAACACAAACTGCATGTTTTAATAAAAATGTGGGAGACAAGGCTCCTCCGCCTTCTTCATGATGATGGTAATCTGCTGGTTTTGCCGCCAGTGTCAAATGCCCCTTAAGTAAGTAAACTGTGTTCACTTGAGAGCTCCCCGGTGCTTGCTCATTTAACTGTGGGAATGGTGACACTGGTGGGGCCACGTTCACCTGGGTTCCCCCTTGGCCACAATGACTGGCCAGGAGTGGATATGGCATCCAGGATGGGGACGTAGAGGCAAAAAGTCAGCCTCACTGGTCTGGGTTGAAACCATTAGAAAATAGGTTAGTATGAAACTGAAGCTGCTGTGGCCTTTTTTACTCCAATGAAAAAATACTAACTGATAACAAAATAGCACAGAATGTGGCAAAACTGAAAGATGAGTCTAGATTTCAGTCAAAGAGGCTGTGCTCATGAATCTACTGGACCATTCAGTTATGACAGCCAATAAAGTCCTGCTTCTGGTCCAAGCCATTGGGTAATAGGTTCCTGTTACATAGAATAGAAAAGACCTCAAATAGTTCACCCACCAACTAAATCTGCCTCCAGCACCTCATTCAATGGTAACCAATGCCAATCTTTTAACCTATTTTGTTGAATTTTTTCTTCATATTTTCCTTTACATAGTTAAAATCATATAGTGTGACAAATGCCGTACTATTTTCCCTTAGTCAATATTGCTCACTATTTTCCTATGCTATAAAAGGTTTATAAAAATCACTTCCAATGATTTTCTAGTATACCTTTAACAGGTAGCTAAGAGATATTATAATTTGCAACCATTTGATAAACATTTGGCATTTAGGTAATTTCTAGACCTAATAGGTGATTTAAATTTAATATGACTCAAATCAAATTCTCAATTGCTACTGCTCAAACGGTTTCTCCCTATGGTTTTCCTCTACTCAGTATTTCTTGTAATTGTGTTCTTATTCTTTGCTATTTATCAATTTAGGTCTTAGATTTGTCTTTGGTTTCTAGGTATGAAAGATATCAATTTTGAATCTAATGCTGATAATCAGAAATCACTAACAGCCATTTTAATTACTCTCTCAGGCCAGAACTGAATTTGTGCCATGTTGTGAGATGAACTCATGGAAACTTTTCCAAATTAAAGACTCCAAGTGGCAGACTGCTTGTTTGAACTCAGGAAACCTACCTACCTACCTACCTTCCTTCGACTGATTGACTGACTGACTGATTGTGGTACTAGAGATTGAGCTCATGACCTTGTGCTTGCAAGGCAGGCAACAGCACCATTGAGCTACCACCCAGCCCCTAACTATTATTTTAGAACAGCAGGGCACAAGCACTGGGCTGTGCTCTCTGTTAAGTTAGGATAGGAATCCTTTAAATGTTTCAATTTAGAACATTTTACATTCATTGTTCATACCTAATGTAATCTTGTAAGTTTTAAGCTTCCATGCAACAAAATCTATTCTCTTTCTCCACGCAGATCAGAAAAACACTGATTACTCTAAATATTATAATTAACTTTTAACAGTATGATTTTTTAAAGAGTATTTAATCATCAATTCTTTTGGAATTCATTGTCAAGTGTGAATAATAATTTAAATTGATTTTCTTCCAAATATTGATTCAACGAGCTTAGCACCATCTGCTGATAATAATCATTTCTTCCCCCTCATTGGAGTCATTCCAGAGAGAATTCTAAGTATCATTTGAAGAAAAATCTATACTACTGGCCCAAACGACTCGGCAATCAAAAATTTGCAATAAATATGTGAAAAAAATATTCAATTTCACTCTTAATTTAAAAAAAAACAAATTACATGCCACTCCCCTCCACCCCCATTTGGTTGGCAGACTCAAAAGTTCAACACCCAGAATTGCTGGAACAAAAGACACGTGACACAATTGCCAAACTGCCCTCCACAGAGACTCAACCACTTTGTACTCCACCAGCTGTCTCTGAGAACATCCGCTTCCTCTCAGCCTTGACCACACAGCAGATTATTATCAAACTTTTAAATGTTTGGTACTGCGATAAACAATACGTTTTTGAGAAGAGGAATTACTGACTTTTCAAGTATTTGTACCTTGTGTAAGTAAAAATGATTATGCTTTCCTATGTTTAAAAGACTATTTTTTTAGTGGTACCGGGGATAGAGTTGAAGTTCTTTGCATGGAGCTACCTCCCTAACCCTTTTTTAGTTTTATTTTGGAAGAGTCTTGAACTTATAGAATCTCTAGCTTCAACCTCACAGAATGTTGAGATTATAGGAGTGTGCCACAACACTAGCTTAAGAAACATCTACACCCACCCACTTTGAGATATGGTCTCTGTTATGCTCAAGTGATCCTACTGCCTTAGCCCAAGTGCTAGAATTACACAAGCCACCATGTCTGGCTACTCGTGTGCATGTGTGTACATGGGTGTATGTGTGTGAAATGTCATTAACCAAACTAAAAGCTCCAGTGTTTTAGCTTGAAAACTAGAATCTCTTGAGTTCTCTGAGGTCCTCTATTCATTTTATTGTGTATTTTTATATAAATATGGACTATAAGTTCCTTATTGACAAGCTCCTAACTTATTGCTGGTTCTTAGAAGCCTAGATGCTACAGAACACTCAACTCTGGATAAATTTATATATATTACAGTAAAACAAGAACCAACCTTAGGTTGAATATGGAACAGTTTTCGCAGTTCTCCCCATCAATGGGAAGACTTACTTCCTCATCATCTCAATTTGGCTACACTCTGGTTCACTATAATACACTGAGTGTGTTAGACGGCAGTCTACCAGACCTGGTCTCAAAAGATTTTTCAGTGTCTGCTCTTGCTCTTCTGAAATATTCTTACCATCAAGAGAAGACACTCTAGTGTACTGCAAAATGAGAGGAGGTAAGAGCAAGGAAAAGGACCAATTAGTGGGAGAGTGAGGCAGAAGGACTGAAAATCTGAGGTTACCCTGGGCAATTTAGCAACTTAACGAGATCTTCTTTCAAAAAAAAAAAAAATTTAAGGGAGCTAGGGATGTAAATCAGTGCAGAGCCCTGGGTCCAAATCCAGTACCACAAAAAAGAAAAGGGAGGTCACCTTGACCTACCTATTAGAGGTGAGTCAGCAGACCTACCCAGCCAATGGACTCAAGAACAAATATATACTTACTGTCCTCTCCCCTCTGGAAGTTTTTACCTGTTGAGAAACTCAAATTCTTTAAGTTTCTGTGGTGTTAATTAGTAGGTAGAACTAGAGAGCTAGAGGATGGAGGGGGATGAACAGGAGCTAGTTTTTTCACAGCTTCAAGAGATAATTACTGTTCATTCCCCTGGCAGGCAAAGGAGGTGCCCTCCTGTGTGTCTCACCCATGTCATGCGGGAAAGAGGAAGAGAAAAATAAATTGTGCCCCAGCTAATGGTTGACAAAAGCCCAAGTCCTTCAGGTCTCTCCTCCTCCCTGGCTAGCAACAGCACACCAAGGGGAGGAAAGAAGCATGTGCTCCCTATGTTTTCTTCTAACAAAGTGGGAGAGAAAGGTGACTAGTGGTGCAGTGACTTGGTATGCTTAGCTAGAGGGCAGCTGTTTCCCTTTCTTCCTCTCCAGCCAGCAGCTCCAAGCCATGCTAGGGCAGGGAATAAATATTTCCCTTCCACTGGACCACGCCTTAAAGATACATGCCATCAGGGCTCTGTCTACAGGCTCTCCACAACCAGGGCTCCATTTCAGCATTCCATGGTTGACCACAGCACATTAATCAGGAGGTTCCTCAGTCCTACAGCTACCTACTCCAGCCCTATAGCATATTACAGTAACTTTTCGGGGTCTCACTGGGTTACTTCTCTAGTGCTGGCTTGTTTTCTCCATCTTGTTTAATTTAGTCTCAAGTTTATCTACATATCTAAAACTGTATGCATTCTCTAGTTACTGAATAATATCTCTAGATTTCAAGAAAACTTTTAAAAGTTTTTCACGTGTTACAAATCTCTAGATTTAAGACCGTTGAAGTAACCTCAAGTGAAGGCCAGTTGTTGTGTATGACTTTATCGGGTTTTTTTTGCTTTTTCAATCTACTATGAAAAATACAACATGTTTATGCACATTTTGAGGAACTCAATGCCTGGAAGTAACTTTTGCTGGGGTGAGGATACTTGTTCCCTGGTTATAGCAGCAATAGGACTATCTATTGTTATCTGATGCTGGCACAGATTTCTGCACGGCTGACAGTCATGAAAGAAAGTGAGGATGGATTATGTGTACATTGTAACCTTGGGAAAGCAAGGGCAGGAGCTGCATTCCTGAGCCCAAAAAGTTAGGGCAGAACTCGCACTGACACTGGGAAAGCTGGAACAGGCTGTGCACAGAGCACAAATGTAGGCCAGAATGAGACAGTTGGGCAGTTTGACCTCAGGAACCTACAAGAATCTTATTCTTTCATCTTTTACTGTATCTTTCAAAAGTACAAAATGAATGCATATCTTAAATTATGGGTAACTGTATCTATTTTAAAAGTATCACCTCCATGCTATTTCACTAAAGTGGGACCATTTTAAGAAGGAAAAATAATTTTTTAAAGTTTATTTTTCTTTGTATTTCTCCAAAGATAAACTAAGGAGTAAAATAAGGCCTACCAGATATGGTAGTGCATGCCAATACTTGAGTGGGTGAGGCAGGAAGATTCCTATGAGTCTTAGGCCAGCTTAAGCTATACAGTAAGTTCAAGGCCAGCTTGAACTACATAGTGAAATAGAAGGACAAAAAAGAATGAACAAAGCCTCAAGCTTGGTTTTATAATAAAAAGGGAAAATGAATGAGGATCCCATTTGGCGATCTGCAGCTCTTCTCTCATTCTCCCTCTGACTCTTTTTAAGTCTGTGGCATTAACAGGCAAGAATTATTCAGAGTAGTTTGGAATATTAAAGAATAAACTTATGATTTACATTAAAAATGAAGTGCTAATTGATACCTCATAGGGAGAATTCTATAACAGAAAATTATTATAATTTAATATGACCAATTCATCTAGAAGCACACTCATACATGTCCTTTTGTCTGTCTGCTAACTGATTTCGAACAACTGGCTAAAGTATCTGCAGCTGCTTTGCTAAACATTTTTTTTAAAACTCCTATCAACTTTTGTTTATTTCTTCTCTTATAGACTTCTGGCTTGGTTAGGACTTCACAAACACACCAGTTATACAGATATTCAAGGGCTACAAAACTCACATAAAACAGAAGACAAAACCTGCTAGGCTCCAAGTTTACATAAAACTTGCAAATAAGAACCCAAAGTTTGGTAATATAAACAGTATGTATAATCTAGGTTAATGTGTATATTTTTGAAGTTTTTTTTATATCTATCTGATCCTAGGTTATACATATTTCCAAATGTTCTATTTAAACTGGCAGATATGTAGGCACTAATCCACTTAGCCCAAGTGCCTTTCATTCACACAGTCTAACCATGAGCTAATGTAAGTTGGTTAGCAAGGTAAATCTTTTTGAGACAGGGTCTCACTTTGTAGTTCAGGCTGGCCCTGAACTCACTATATAGCTCAGACTAGCCTTGAACTCAGAGCAATCCTCCTGCCTCTGTCTCCCCAGTGCTCGGATTACAGGTGTAAGCCACCATGTCCGGGTATAAGGTAAATGTTTTTAAAAGTGACAACTTGCTTTTCCCAAGTTGCTAGTCAATCAAAATAACAATTATCGTAAAACTTGGTTTTACAGATGTAATATTCATTGTTTTCTGTGTACAACTTTAAGAGTTTTTCTTGGGTTTAAAAAATTTATATATGGCTTAAAATGTTAATTAACTATGTTATGCTTAAGCTCACAAGAATAATCTAAACTGTTCAAATGAGTAAATAAGTAAACAAATGAAATTAATAAATAAAAGTTCATGACAACTGAGTCATTAACTGCTAAATGACCTATGCCTTTTATCATGCACTAAATTAAAATCAAAGTGGATTACAGATCTAAATATTAAAACAGAAACACTAAACCTGCTGCAAAACAGATTAGGTAGAACTCTTTAAGACACTGGTTTAGGGAAAGACTTATGAACAAAACTCTATAGCATGAGAACTAGCAGAAAGAATCAACAATTGGGATCTCATCTTATTAAAAAGCTTCTGCACTGCAAAAGAAACCACCAGCAGAGCGAAAAGATAACCGACAATATGGGAAAAAAATCTTTAACAGCTATTTCTCAGACAAAGGGCTACTATGTAGAGTGTATAAAAAGCTTAAAAAAAATTAGTCCCTCCCAAATTTAAAGACCCAATTCAAAACTGGGAATCTGAAATGAACAGACTCTGCAGAGAAAGACGTAAAAGTAGCAAAGAAACATATGAAGAAAGGTTCAACATCGCTGGTCATTCGAGAGATGCAGATGAAAAACACATTGAAATTCCATTTCACTCCACAAAGAATGGCTGCTATCTCAAAATTAACCAACAACAAATGCTGGCAGGGCTGTGGGGAGAAAGGAACCCTTCTCCACTCTTGGATGGAATGTACACTGCTGCAACCACTGTGGAGATCAGTGTGGAAATTCTTCAAAAAATTAATATTGTAAGTCCCATTTGATCCTGCTATTTCTCTGCTAGGTTTAAACACAAAAGAAATAAGACTCATATCACAACAACATATGTGTATCCATGTTTATAGCAGCTCAGTTTGTGACAGCTAAATCTTGGAAACAACCCAAATGCCCATTAACTGGAAACTAGATAAAGATGTGTGTGTGTGTGTGTGTGTGTGTGTGTGTTTAATAAAACAGAGTATTATTTGGCCATAAAGAATGATAAATTTGAGTCATTTATACTTAAATGGATGTACTTTAAGGACATACTCATAAGTAAAATAATAGATTACAGATGTATAAATACCTTATCTTTTCTCTGGCATGAAAAACTGTAAGATGTATATGAATTCTAAAATGATTGATACCGTGAAATAGAAAATATTCAAAGGGAAAAGGAGAGTATAGGTAAGTATAGAAGAAAGAAAAAAATCTGATGGTTAAAATAAAAAAGAAAAAGAAATAAAGCTTATGTATATAGGGGAGTTGTAGGGTGGTCAGGGATACGGGAAAAAATGAGAATTAAGCCGGGTCAGGGATGGAGATCTAGCTCAGTGGTTCCAGTGTCTACCTGGCAAGAACAAGGTCCTGAGTTCAATCCCTGGTACCACATATCACAATACCAGGTGTGGTGGCTCATGCCTGTAATCTGAGCACGGGGCAGGGGGTGCACAGGCAGGAGGCCTGCCATGAGTTTAAGGGCAACCTGAACTACAGAGCGAGACCCGGTCTCAAAAAAAAAGTCATGTACAAATTCTCAGTTGATTATGATCATAATGTGTACACAAAATGTACCAATAAAATCAATAAAAACAACTGCTGAATATATATTCAAGTATTCTTGGCTTCTTAAACTTTATAAATAATATATTTTGTTCTATTAAATGCATCTTTGCATAATAAATATATTTTAAGATTACTTTAAGTTTACTAAGGATTAAATTTATGATATATCATTCTTTATTAAAATAATATCAAAAAAATTTCCCCTGAGTCCCCTGAGGCTGAAAGAAGCTGCCTGAGCCAATTTGCTTCAATTTTCTCCATGGATGGATAGCTCTTCCAGGATGTCCCTAGAGTCTTACCATGTCCCACCCTCAATAAATGTAACTGAGAAATTATCATATACAATTAAGTTGTATAGGAGTTTATGTCTAAAACAAAAAAGTTTTAAGATCATTAAAATGTTTTTGCTAAACTTTAAAAAATTAGACTAGTAAACAGAAGTTTTATGGGTCTGTTTTTTTTGTTTTGGTATCGGGAATCTAACTTGGGACCTTATGCTTATAAGGCAGGCACTGGAATGACTGAACTAGATCCTCGGTTCTCTCTTCTTTTTTTAAAAACAAGGTCTTACTGTGTAATCCAGAATAGACCTGAACTTGCAGCAATCATCCTGCTTCACCTCCTCATGCGAGTGCTGGGATAACAAGCTTGCACCACTATGCCTAGCACTTGTTTTATTAAGATAATTTCTTATGTTTTCTGCTGTTAGGTTTTCGATAACTGAAGAAACTGAGTTTTTTTTTTTTTTAAGGTTTTCTGAGACAGGGTCTCGCTTTGTGGTTTAGGCTGGCCCTGAGCTCAGCCTCAAACTCACATCACAGCAATCCTCCTGCCTCTGCCTCCCGAGTGCTGGGATTACAGGCGTGAGCCACCACGCCCGGCACTGAGGTAAGTGGTACTGATTGCTGCTGGGGTAAGTCTCCACGCCCAGTATTGTTATGTGGTTACCCAGGATCGAACCGGGTCCTTGCACTTGCAAGACAGGCGCCGGAACCACTGAGCTATATCCCTGGCCCCGAAGAAACTGAGTTTTAAGAGTTAATGTTGGCTTTTTGTAAAAAGTTTTCAATAATAAGTTTACAGGTGGTTAAATACATTATTGCAGGTTACAGTAACCTCCAAACACTGTACCAGCCCCTAAAGGGAGTCTCAGATGCACCTATAATATTATACCCTTCAGCTCTTGAGGTCTTGTCTTCCAGTTCCACTGGGTTTTCCAAAAGTGTATCCCTCAGCCTGCTTTGGTATATTACCATTATGTTATTTTAATGTACTTTGAAGTATCTTTCAAGTAGAAGATTTAGCTTCTTATATAGATGTGCCTATATGATAAAAATACTAATACAAATGTTCTAGCTATTAATCTTTATTACCTTTTGGATATGGACTTTGTATTACCTATTTCAGACTTTATATGTTCACATTACCTGGAGCCAATCACTACATAAAATATTCAGGTCTACCAAACACAGACAATTTCCCAGGTTCTGAGCCATGTAAAAATTTTAATGGTCTAACTGTTGAATAGAAACACAGATAGCTTTATTTACTGTAGTCTTTGACCACTATCATAATTTAAAAATGAAAGCCTATTTCATATTGACAAAACAGGGAGGATTCTGTATGCTCTCAAACTCTACCTATTGTATCTGCATTAACATCTCTGGACAAATAAAATGTTAACATTAAATTTAAAAGGCTTACTGTCTTGCAAGCACAAGGGCCTGGGCTCGATTCCCTTAACCACATACAATACTGGGTGTGGAGACTCACGCCCAGCAGCAATCAGCACCACATACCACAATACCAGGCGTGGTGGCTCACGCCTGTAATCCCAGCACTCGGAAGCAGAGGCAGGAGGATTGCTGTGATGCGAGTTGGAGGCTGAGCTCAGGGCCAGTCTGAACTACAAAGTGAGACCCTGTCTCAAAAACCTAAAAAAAAAAAAAAAAAATTAAAAGGCTTATGAGGCTGGGGATTTAGCTCAGTAGTTCTGGTGCCTGTTGCATGGGCAAGGTCCCAAGTAGGTCCCGAACTGGATCCCTGGTAACCACATCCCACAATGCCGGGTATGGTAGCTCACGCCTGTAATCCCAGCACGTGGGAGGCAGACAGGAGGACTGCTTGAGTTCGAGGCTTGCCTGGACTACATAGTGAGCTCAGGGCCAGCCTGAACTACAAAGTGATACCTTGTCTCAAAATAAATAAACAAATAAATAAAAATAAAAGACTTATGACAAATGCCAATTTTGTCTATCTTCTAAAACTTTCTTGAGCTATTATTCATTAATATTCTCCTTTTAACTCTTGGCCCTAGTTTATCTAACATAGTTTAAAATGAAGTTAAAACTTCAATGATAAAAATGATGATTCTTCAAAAGATATTCCTATGCCTCCTTTAGATCAATCACAGACAGACTTCTAATCCTAGGAAGGGAAGGCCAATGTCCCCCTCTTAGTCTGAAGCAGGCATAAAAAGTTAAACTTTTGATCTATCTATAATAAGAGATTGAAGTTTAGGGTGGTGTGAGGCAGGATAGAAAAACATAGGAAGAAAGAAGAAAAGAAAAATAATTAATTTAAAATGTATACTTTTAAAACTGCAATTTCAGGACACATCAAGTTACCCAAAGTTATCCACATCTGTACTCTCTAGGATTATTTATACTTCTTTTATTCCAGGCTCATTACACCCCAAATTTCTTGGGTATTTTAAATCTATAAATTAGCTTAGTTGATAAAGTAAAGGACACACATTTGACCTTACAAAACAAAAATCAACTCAGGTGGCTGAGGCAGGACTATTGCTTGAGTCTGAGGCTAGCCTTGGCTACATAGTGAGTTCAACTTCAGCTTGAAGGGCTGAGGATATAGTTCAGTGGTTCCAGCACCTGCCTTGCAGGCGCAAGGTCCAGATTTGATCTCCAATAACCACATACAACAAAGCCAGGCATGGTGGCTTATGCCTGAAATTCCAGCACTCAAAAGACAGAGGCAAGAGGATTGTTGTGAGTTCGAGGCTTGCCTAGGCTGCACAGTGAGCTCAGGGACAGACTGAAATACAAAGCAAGACTCTGTCTCAAAAAGAAAAAAAAAAAATTTCAGGCTGAATTACACAGTGAAAAGAGACAGAACAAACAGAAGAGAGAAGCAGATACCATGTTTTTAGGCAAAACACCTTTGATCCACATTATTAAAAAAAAAAAGAACGTGGCCTTTTCTCTGTTAAAAAAAAAAAGCCTTCCTTTCCCATCAAGTAAGCTATTATTTTTCTACCTGTAGGTGGGCCATCCATCGCTTTTTCCTGTAAATCAGGCCCAAATTTTCTAGATTCAAACTAAACAGTCATTCCTCTCCCCAACACATAAATATTCCCAGGTCCAGAATATAGTGTGCCTTCTCTTGAAAGCCTGCATTCCATTTCTCTTGAGCATGTACTTTTAAAATTCTGCCTAATAAAGCTCTGTTTAAAGGAAAAAAAGAAAAAAGAAAAGCCAGCTTATTAGCCATCTTAATTATATACAGATATTCTTTATTTTTTCTTTTTTTTCCTAGTACTGAGGATGGAATTCAGGACCTTGGACCTAAGTGTAGTACCACTAAGCTAAATTTCTGGCCCATAGATATTCCTCATTTAACAATTCTTCAGACTTATGACCAGGGCATGCTGTTTACACTTTGCACAGTTCTGTACATTTTGTTTATACAGCTTCAATGTCTTGTTTGCATCATCTACCTTGTTTATACAGTAATTTTTGCTCATTGTCCTATATAGTACAGTACTGTAGTTTTATGTTGTTATACATTATAGTACTGCATACAAGTGTTATGCAAATAAAACCAAAGTCATCGAGTCAGAGTTCCCTTCAAGCATTTCCTTGTTCTGAATATTGGAATGTACACAGATACACAATTCCTCATTTAGCAACTCAGTTATCAACATAGTGGCAGCAACAGAACTCAGTTGCTGTGCAATCTAATGTATATTCATAGACTCTGTGGCTTAGGACATGGCTACCTAGAAGTGAGGAGGCAGTCTTCATTCTGCTTACCACTGTTTTACAACAGTATAAAGTTCAAAAAATTAGGTAATATGCTTAATAAAAAATATAATAAATGAGAAAAGGATATTACAATTATTAGAACTGACCTAAAAAAAAAAAAGAATAAAATTTAATGTATGATTTTTCGAAATAAGTGTTTATCTAAGAAATGTCCACCTATGTTAAGATCATATAGATTCCATCCTGTTCTTTCTTGTACCTTACTAGTTTTAGGTCTTCTATTTAGGTCTATGTTCCACTTCTAGTTTTTTTTCCTCGCATAATTGCTCTAGTGTTTCTGCTGACCAGACTGAGACAAGTAAAAATATGGAGTTTTAAATGCTTTCTGCTGGATGGGAAGAATGTCCACATAAAAGGTCATGTTACCAGCGATATGATGGCCTAGAATAGGTAAGCAATAGGGGTAGAAATCAGATCAGTGATCACTAGAAACTGGAACAGAAATGACTACAAGAGCACAGACAGCAACTTGGGGATTATAGAAATATTCTACATCTTGATTGTCAGCAGTGGTTATAGGATAGTACACATTTACTAAGACTCAGCACCCATGCAACTAAAAAGACTGAACTTTATATAAATTATTCTAATAAACCTAACTTTAAGAATTATCAAATGATAAGATAAAAAGGTGTATTATGTTGAACAGAATCTGACCTGAAATCTGAAATGCTCCAAAATGTGAAACTGTTCTGAGTGCTGACATGATACTACAAGTAGAAAAGCGCACACCTGTCTGATGTCCCATAACATGTAACTTTCAAAACATAGGCTCACTAAATATACTGTATGTAATGATGGCTATATGGAGCATATAAAACGTAGATGATTTTTTTTTTTTTTTTTGGAGACAGGGTCTCACTTTGTAGTTCAGGCTGGCCCTAAGCTCATTATGTAGCCCAGGCCAACCTCTAACTCACAGCAGTTCTCCTGACTGTCTCCCGAGTGCTGGGATTACAGGTGTGAGCCAATATGCCCAGCACTGTGTTATGTGATATTAAATGCTGGTGGGCAAGAGTCACCACGTCCAGCATGGTGGTGTGTGGTTACCAGGGAATGAACTCAGAACCTTGTGCTTATAAGGCAAATACCGTAACCACTGAGCTAAATCCCTGGCCCTAAAACATAGATGAATTTTATATGTATAAGTGGGTTCCACCTCCCACTCCCAAGGTAATTCTTGTTTATGCAAATATTCAAAATCCTGAAAAACCTCAAAATCTCAAGCAATTCAAATAAGGGACATTCAAATTGTATGTTTTTATAGGCCGAAACATTCCATACCTAAAACTAAATTTAATCCAATTTGAAGAGCACAAAGAAACTAAAAGGCAAAAAACCAGAGCCATCCCCAGGATCCCTTTCTCTACGTTAGTGCTTTCAAACAAGAAGGAAAGACTGGACTGGGGTGTAGCTTAGCAGTAGAGCACTTGCCTAAAATGGGTTAGGCTTTGAGTTCAATCTCCAGCACTGTTTAAAAGGGGAAAAAAAAGGACAAGCCTGGTGGCTCATGGCTGTAATCCCAGTATTCGGGAGGCAAAGGCAGGAGGATTGCGCGAGTTCGAGGCTAGGACTTGGGCTCACTATGGGCTATACAGTTGAGTTCAGGGTCAACCTGAACTACAAAGTGAGACCTTGTTTCAAAAAAATTTAAAAAAAAGAAAGAAAAAGAGCAATAGCAGCAACAGAGGGCATCAATAAACAGTGTTTATTTAAACTGAAGAAGGACCTAAGCTGACTTTCAGGCTAGTACTCTAATAACTTAACAAATATGAGAAATAGCTAGGCAAAGTTGTACATGCTTATAATCAGAGCACTCAGAAAGCTGAGGGAAGTGGAACATTGGGAGTTTGGCATCAGCCTGGGCTATATCCTGAGTTCAAAGCCAGCCTGAATTACATAAAAAGGCCTTGTATGAAAGGAAGGAAGGAAAGAAGGAAGGGAGGGGGAAAGAAAGGAAGAAAAAGAGAAAGGAAAGAAAAGAAACAAAATAAAACTAAGCTCGAGATAAAATAATAAAGCAAGATTTACCTTTGGAGTCAGCATTGGGGAACAGCCTGTTCCATGGCACCTTATTTTTGTGTGGAAGAGAAAGCAAATAGTTTCTAGCTTTTAAATTTATTATACAATTCAGGTCTTCCTGTGATGGGGATCCAAGAATGCCTATTGGACAAAATAGTTGGTTGTTAATTACCAAGATTAAGGCAAACAACTATATACCATCAGCTGTGGGATAAATGAATCCTGGTATTTGTTTTATCACCACTCAAAGCTTCCTGAACACATTTTTACAAAAAGATCAATAACATTTTAAAGTACAGAAGATCAAAAACTCATGTCTGGCAGGACAAGGATATAGCTCAGTGGTTCCACTGCCTGCTTAGCAAGTGCAAAGTCCTGAGTTCAATTCCCACTTCTGCAAAAAACAAAACAAAACAAAACATCCCCATGCCCACCATAGATAACAGTTATTAGAATTCTTCATTTAATGATACAACTCTGATATAAACTAAACTCTGCCCAGGAACCTTACCTAGAATGTGGTTCAACTGGTCAAGATAATGCTTCCCTGGAAAGATGGGCCTGTTGGACAGCATCTCTGCCAGGATACAGCCCACTGACCAAATGTCAATGGACTTGGTGTAGCCCTGCAGCAGAAAGGGAGAAAAGAATGAAAATGCTCTCTGTTGTTACATAACAAAAAAAATAGTATCCTCCATAGGTATACGGCTTGTTTTAAGAGTTTAAGCTTTTCCTTTGACACTGTAGTTTAAAAACATATGAAGATAGTATAGAATAACAACTAATTTTGTTTTCTTTTTTTGAGACAGAACTCACTGTGTAGTTTAGACTAGGCTTTAACTCATTATGTACCCCAGGCTGATTAGAACTCACAGTGATCTTCTACCTCAGCCTCCCAAGTGCTGGAATTACAAGTGTGTACCACCATGCCTGGCCTAATTTAGCTTTTTTTAAAATGAGATTTGGAACAACCAAGATTACCTAATTTTTCTCTTTTCAACATTAATTAACTTATATACTTCAGTTCTTCTTTCAAATGATTTGAGAGATAGGATATTTTTAAATGGGAGAAGGAAAAAGAAAAAGTAACGTTCCATGCTTTATGACACTGGTAGATGATATACTCATTTTAGAAACCTAGAAATCAACTTAAAAGATGGGGATTCCAGTATTTCCAGAATATCTTTAACCATCCTGAGAATCATGCTCATAAATATCAGGTTGAAAACTAATCTCGGGGTGGGGGTGCTGGTCCAATATTCTCATCTCCTAATCAGTTTTTAGCTATAAATTTCCTTATAAAGCCTATCTGTTCAAAATCATGGGAAAACTCTATCTAATCACAACAATGTATAAAAGCATGTTTCTCCAAAGTGCAAAAGTTGGAGTTTTATGGAAAAAGGTAGGTACAATGAGATGTAAGAAAAATATAAAAATAATTAGGAAAAAATAAAGTCAAACATCAAAATTTAGGGAAAGAATAAAATTTCTCTAGAAAATCAAAGAACCACTGATGAGATCTGTATCTATGATAATATGAGGATGAGTTTTAAAATAATTCTATAATTTTTGTAATCTAAAACTTATGTAAAGGGAAACATTGAAAACCCACAAAAAATAAATACCTAAAAGGAATCAGAGGCTGGGGAATTAGCTCAAGTGGTATTGTGCCTACCTTGGAAGCACAAGGGCCTGAGTTTGATCCAAGGTACCAAAAAAAAAAAAGAAAAAAAAAAAAAAAAGAGAATCAATACCTCTAAGGAAAATGACTGCTCCACGTCCGGGACACAGAAAAGTACCAAATGAACCTGGAGTGTCCAATGCCAGAAAATATGAATGTGTCTAACATTTGTGGAGAAATATCAAAAGTAGTTCTTATCAGCCCAATCTAGACAAAACATATAATGGCAGAATGGATTAAAAATCACAAAATTTAAAAGTGTAAGAAAAATTCGCAAATAGCAAACTCTATGAAGACAGAGAGTAGCTCAGTGATTATCTAGATTTTGGAGAAGGGACTAGAAGATGACAGCCATTTGGTAGAGTGTTTTGATTTGGGATAACAAAAAATAACTGAAACTTGATAGTGGTTATAATTGCATAATTCTGTCCATGTGCTAAAATCTACTGAATCTTACATTCCAAGTCTGTAAATTGTATAGTATCCAAATTTTTAGCTCAATAGAGTTGTTTTATTTTTGAAAATCATAGAATAAATAAAAGAAGACAAATAAAACATAGAAGCCAGGCTCAATAGCATATCCTGTCATTCTACTTACATAGGAGGCTGAGGCAGGAGGATCACAAGTTGCCAGATTGGGAAATTTAGTGAAACCCTATCTCAAAATAAAAAAGGCAGAGGCCAGGGATTCAGCTCAGTGGTTCTGGCTTCTGTGTGGCAAGCGCAAGGTCCAAAGTTGGATACCTGCTAACTACATACCACAATGCCAGGCATGGCAACTCATGCCCATCATCAATCAGTACCACACACCATAATGCTGGTCATGGTGGCTCAAGCCTGTAATCTCAGCCCTCAGGAGGCAGAGGCAGGAGGATTTCTGTGATTTCCAGGGTTACCTGGACAACAGTGAGCTCAGGACCGACCTGAACTACAAAGCGAGACCTTTCTCAAAAACAACAACAATTATAAAACCACAAAAACCTAATAAAATAAAAATTAAAAACTAAAAAAATAAATAAACAAAGGCATCCAGGTATGGTGGTGTATTTCCATAATCCCAGCACTTGGATAAGGCACGAAGTTGCCTGGGAGTTTAAGGCTAGTCCATCAGAATTCAAGGACAGGGCCAGGGGTTTAGCTCAGTGATTCTAGTGTCTGCCTTTGGTTCTGGCACCGGCATTCCAAGTACAATGGCCCAGAATCAATCCCTGGTAACCACTTATCACAATGCCAGGTGTGGAGACTCATGCCCACAAGCAATCAGTACCACATACCATAGTGCCTGGCGTGGTGGCTCATGCCTGTAATTCCAGCACTTGGGAGGCAGAGGCAGGAGGATTGCTGTGAGTTTGAGGCTAAAATCAGTGCTATATAGTGAGCTCCAGGCCAGCCTGAACTGCTAAGCAAGACCCTGTCTCAAAAAAACAAAAACAAAATTCCAGGACAGTCCAAAACACACAGTGAGACTCTGTCCCAAAAAAAATCAGAGGCAGAGGATTTAAGTCACTGGTGGCAGTGCCTGTGTTATAAGTAAAAGGTCCTGAGTTCGATCCCTGGTTACCACACACCACAATGCCAGGAATGATGGCTCATGCCTGTAATCCCAGCACTTACGAGGCAGAAGCAGGAGGATTGCTGTGAGTTTGAGGCTAGCCTGGGCTACACAGTGAGCTCAGGGCCAGCTTGACCCTGTCTAAATAAATAAATAAATAAATAAATAAGTCAGAATTTTAAAAGGCTGGAAATGGAGCTCAGTGACAGAGTGCTCTTAGGTTCCATCTCCAGGAAAGAAAGAGGAGAGTGAGAAAGAGACTGAGAGCAAGAAAAGAAAAGACTGAGAGAGAGGCAGAGAGAGAGGATTAGAGGGTGAGAAAGGGAAGAGACTGAGGGAAGAAGGGAGAGAGAAAGAGAGGTAAGGAGAGAGGGAGAAAGCAAGAAAGAGAGAGAAAGAGAGAGAGAAAGAAAGAAGGAAAGACAGACAGACAGAGAAAGAATTGAAGACAGGCAGGCAGGAAAGGAAAAATTTGTAAGAGTAATAAGTAAAAGTCTGCTGAAGACATTGATTTACACAAACTGTCTCCACAAATTAGTAAGTACAAAGGGAATAGTAACCTTAGAAAGATGGACCGAGAATGAGATGTAACATTTATGTTAACTATCATTGGAAACGCAATCTTCCAACTCTTCATGTCAACATTACTACAGCGGAGATGGAAAAGCTGAACCCCAGGGGCCCTAAGTTCAATGCTGAATAAGATTAAGACAGCGCCATGACTCTGGCCAGAAGACAGCCCAAGCCTCAACCCAAAACAAAGGCTGAAGAGAGAGGTTTCCGGCCAAACATTAGAAAATTCTCCTGCTTACTGATTTTCTTTTTAGGCAAACCTGATCTTACCTTGGAATTCAACATTATTTCTGGAGCCCTGTACCAACGTGTGGCTACATACTCTGTCAGGAACCCTGTGTGATCATGATCTGGATCTGCAACGCGGGCCAAGCCAAAGTCACAGATCTAAGAAAGAAAACAGTAGGAAACCTCAGCAATTCCAACTAGTTCAATGTAAAAACATTATAAAAGACAACCGTAGGAATACCTGATAGTAAGCAGTAGTTACCATTATTATGTCAGATACTTTCCTGTGAATGCTACAAACTCATTATTGTTTAATCATCATTCAGGGCCTTTTCTTAGACCCATCCTACCAAAGTTCAGAGTTTACTGCTGCTGGGATCAGCTCCTCAATCTGCACTGGCCTTCCATTTCTCAGACTCAGATTCTTCCTTTCTGTCCAGGAATGTCAGTATTTCCCAAGGTTCTTCCTACTTTGCTCTTTTCATATAGTCTACTCCCAAAGCTTAAAAAAAAAAAAAAGAAGTTTCATGTATTGAAGATTTAACAGTTTCCTAAAAAAAAAAAAAAAAATACTCTTTCATCACCTGACCATTTTGTACTATGGTGCTACTCAACCAGCTATCTTACCAGATTTCAATGTATAAAATGTAATGGTCCCATATAAATGCAGAATATTTGAATTCTTTGGCCCTTGGGAAAACAACCCGAGAAAGATGTGTGTCAACAAAGACAGGTCAGAGTACAATAGAGGACAGAATGGAAGACAGACTAATGAGAAGACTTACTGCACTAAGTAGCTAAGAAATAAGATTCTGAAGTCAGGACACAAAAGTGGGGACAATAAAGGAAAAGTTCTTAGACTTCTAGCTATTCACAGGACATGGAGTCTATTTGAATATCAATCTCTGTTGGATATACCACGGTTTGAATGTCTCAGTAATTAATTCCTAAAGATTTGGAAAGATCTTACCCACATCACAGATATCCTCCTCTGGCAGCCCCAACCTTAGAGGCTGGTATCATCAGGTAGCTTTTCTGATCCTACATCCTTGCTGCTTGCTTCAACTACAAGATCCAGGAAGTCACGTGTTTGTGTTGCATAATTTGTCTCTGTCTCACTGTTATTTCATCATCAGAAGGCGCTGTCTTAGTCACTTTGTTCATTGCTGAGATATACCTAACACTTACAACTTAAAGGAGGAGAGGTTTATTTTAGTTCAGTTTAGTGCAGAGTCACCCAACTGAAAGACAAAGAAGCATGCCATGGCAGAAGGGACAGCAGAGGAAAAGCTGTTCCTATCATGGTGAACAGACAGGGAAGAGCTGAGAAGGGAAATAAACCCTTATGTGCCACATGCCCAGTAACCTTCCTCTCCCAACCATGACCCACCTCCTAAAAGCAAGTCAGCTGTAAGCAGCTCACAATCCAACCCTCTTCCAAAAGCTCTGTTATAAGAAGATGAGGCCTCTGGAGGACAGGGACAGACAGCACATTTGCTTCCCCAGTGACTCTCCCATAGGCACTCTCTACTTAAGACTCTCACAGGGGTCGGGTGGTAAGGAAATCCTGTCCTTCTCCATAGTTCTGGCTTCCAACTGTAGCCACTGTACTCTCTTAGTCTACATAACTTCCACCCAAGCTGGGCTGTCTCCTTTTAGAGACTGCCTCTTAGCTAACATTATACCACCAACAGTCATAGGTCTCTCACAGGATCTGGCTGAGAAACAGCCATGTTTTTGAAGGGGAACACAGTTGAGTTCTAATTCTGCCTAAATGATTTGAGGCTTTCAATATATTTGCATTATTTGTTTCTTTTCTTTTTTTTTTTTGAGACAAGGTCTTGCTCTGTAATTCAGGCTGGTCCTGAACTCAGGCTCAAACTCAGCAATCCTCCCGCCTCTACTTCCCAAGTGCTGAGATTACATTCATGAGCCAGCAGGCCCAGCAGGGTGGTGTGTGGTACTGATTGCTGGCGGGCATGAGTCACCACACCCGGCTTTGTTATATGTGGTTATCCGGTATCGAACCCAGGCCTTTGCACTTGCAAGACAGGCGCTGAAACCACTGAGCTAAATCCCCAGCCCCCTCATATTTGTTTCTTTTGTACTTTCTCTACCAATTCCTGAGAAGCAAACCACAGGAAAAGGTTTCCAGTATGAGACTTACTAGCAACATCAGTCAACTGAGAGAAGCAATGAACAACTGATCTCTTCCATATCTGAAGAGTGCTCTTAGTAATCACTTGCCATGTTATACTTTTGCCAACCCATTCTACTTCTGTATGTACTGAACTTTTCAACTTCTGTGAAACACATAGTTTCTCTCCAAGCTAACACTTTATCTTATGATTCATGATCAATGAAGACACATCAGTCAGCCTGCCATTTGTAGTATGAATGACACCTGAAAATGACATTCTGAATCCTGCAAATAGAGAAAAAATACTGCACCCTGTAAGTAGAGCAAAACTACAGCAAGCTCTGGATGGAACATGTGCACAGATCTGTCACTATGCTTGATGCCCAGCACGACAAACTGCATAGGTTCAGACTTAACACAACCTTGCATGGCTCAGGTAAATTACATATCAAATCCTGGGTAGATTAAAAAAGCAGAATAAGGCAAACCCAACCCACAGACCAATAAGACCAAATACTGAAGAGGATGTCTATATAATCCTCTTGAAATATGGACAAAGAAATGAAAGTTACATTTTGGAGGCTAGGTAAGATTCTTAAAATTTCTTAAGACAGATTATCAGTGCTGTGGATAACTTTAAACTATCAGACTGTATTTTCTAAAACCTACCAATGTAACACCACCCCTACCCACAACCCAGTTGCTCAGTACTTGGGAATGAACCCAGGATCCTGTGTATACTAGGCAAGTATTCTACTACTGAGTTATATACAAAGCCTTCTCGTCTTGCTAAGTTGCCCTGACTAGCCTTGGACTTGTGACCCAAGTGGCTAATTAAAACATTCTGGGACCTTCATGTTCTTCCTACAAGCTCTTTGGATTAACTTGTTTCAATCTTCCCTCTTCTTTAATCTGAATGAACTTCTGTAACTGCCTAAACCAATAGAATATAGGGTAAGTGATGTTGTATGACTTGAAGTTACTTTGTAAAATGAAACATGGCTTCGACTTCTATTGGGACATTTGAAATCCTCTGTTGTAAGGAAGCCTAGGCAACATGGACTACAGACAACTGCCACCAGATATGAAAGGGATGATTCCACACTACATCTTCATCTCTAGTCAAGGTCAAGGCACTGTTAAAAAACAAAACACAGGGCCGGTGAGTTAGCTCAGTGGTTCCAGCGCCTGTCTTGCAAGCACAAGGGCCCGGGTTCGATTCCCTGGTAACCACATAACAATACTGGGTGTGGAGACTTACCCCAGCAGCAACCAGTACCACATACCACAGTGCCGGGCATGGTAGCTCATGCCTGTAATCCCAGCACTCGGGAGGCAGAGGCAGGAGGATTGCTGTGATGTGAGTTTGAGGCTGAGCTCAGGGCCAGCCTAAACCACAAAGCAAGACCCTGTCTCAAAAAACCTAAAAAAAAAAAAAAAAAAAAAAACCCACAAAAAAATCCCTGCTAAACTCTTGACCAACAAAAATGTGAGATAATATATTATTATTGTTTTAGGTCATTATGTTTTTGTGTAATCCGTTACGGAGAAAGAGAAAAGTACTACACTGGCACTGAACAGTGTGACTCTGATGGGACAGGCATTTGCAACAGGGCCGTAATTTAGGTATTAGACTGCTGGGTAGCTTGAACTACCAGTGATATGTGCATGACTGTCTCACCAGGTGGCTTTTCATTAATCTTATTATAATAATATATCTTAATATAAAAAGACCAATAAAAATAATTATATCTATTTGTACCACCAGTAGTAGTCCAGTACCAGTCACCTGAAGAAGTAGTCATGATGGGACCAGGGATATAGCTCAGTGGTTCCGGCGCCTGTCTTGCAAGTGTAAGGGCCCGGGTTCGATCCCCGGTAACTATATAACAATACTGGGCGTGGAGACTCATCCCAGCAGCAACCAGTACCACATACCACAGTGCCGGGCGTGGTGGCTCCCGCCTGTCATCCCAGCACTCGGGAGGCAGAGGCAGGAGGATTGCTGTGATGTGAGTTTGAGGCTGAGCTCAGCGCCAGCCTGAACCACAAAGCAAGACCCTGTCTCAAAAAACCTTAAAAAAAAAAAAAGAAGTAGTCATGATGTACCACTGGTGGTTTAAGACAGTAGGTTAAAGAACAACTACATCAGCCCTTGAGGTGTCACATACCTGTTACTCTTAGCAATGAAGGAGGGTGAAAAGCACAAGGTTGACCTCATCCTGGGCAACTTAGCAAGACCCTGTCTCAAAATTTAAAAATAAATACATGTAAATAAAATAAAAAGGGCTAGGGAAGTAGTTCAGTGGTAGAGTTCCCCTGTGTTTGATCCCCAGTACCAGAGAAAGGAGAAGGAGAGCTATTTGTTTATCCTGATCCTTAGATTCAAATGGACTTCATTCTACTACAAACAAAGAAGTATGTTTGATCATTTCCTTTTAGTTATCAATATTCAAGATAGCAAGAGGGACTATGTTTCATCATTTGTATGTTCCACACCTATTATAAAGCACAGAACCAAGAAGTTCTCAAAAGTTATTAGATATAATTTAAAATATAAGAAGCTATAAGGTTTCGATCTCTTAAGATTTCATAGTTCCACTGATGGTCATCAGTAAAAGTTTATGCCACACATGTGTGTGTGCCATTAAAATTCCTTTTACAACACCAAACATTAACCACATTTACCCAGCATTAACAAACTGCCAAAATTTAAAACTCAAAGGCTGCACATAGTGGTTCATGGCTATAACCCCAGAATTCAAGAGACAAGGCAGGAGGATTGCCATGAATTCAAGGCCAGCCTAGGCTATGTGATGCGTACAAGGCCAACTTGAACTACACAGTGAGACACTGTCTCAGACCAAAAAAAAAAAGAAGATAGGTAACCAGAATATGGTACAAGAAACAAAATGACATAAAAACTTTAGCATTTCTAACTGACTACTTTTTGGACTGTGCGAATTCAAATTTTTATAAAACAAAGGAAGTTGCAAGACACATGATATCCAGAATCATGTGGGCTGTGACACTCCAGGGATTTCTGTGGGATCAGCCTAGCAAACAATGAGTACCCAAACTAGTAACAAACCACATGCTCCTGGTAGTTCTACCAAAAATACAAAAATATACCAGGAGAACCTCCAAGTGGGATCTCTAGCCCTCCTCCTACCTTCAGTACTAGTGTTTGAATGCAGGGTCTGGCACTGAGCTACGTCCCAGTCCTATTTTACTTTTCATTTAAAGATGGGGTTTTGCTGAGCTGTTACACTGCCTAGGCTGGCCTGCAACTTATAATTCTCCAGAGTTCTAGAGAATTATAGGTGTGTACATCATACCTAGATGGATCTATTAACTCCTGTAATGCTTTTGTGGCCCTGAGAAACAAAGAGAAAGTTTACAAGTGAGGGTTCTAAAGGGCCTCAAGATGTCAAAACCTGTAAGGGCCCAAGCTTCAGATAACAAGTACAAAGTCTGTTTACAGAAACCAAAAAGATAACTTACTGCTGTTGGCCTCGGCTGGTAGCAGTCAGATGTTAAAGGTCACTAGGGATAGTTTCTAGGCACAGAGGTCTGAGAGATTTGGCATCATGGTCACAAGGTACTGAGGATATCACAGACCACAATAATCTCAGAATTGAAGTGGAAAAGACTCTTCCCCACAGCACGTTTTTAACCGTGACATATGGACACTGAACTGCAATCACTGCCTATCTTGTGTGGGCATGCTTAAGGTGTCCTCTGTGACACACCACACTTATCTTTGGAATGAGATGCTATCCTGAATATATTTACCTACACGAATGTATCACATTCTCTGTGTACACTCTGAAGGTGAATGAACTGCCCTACCTAAATCCCTAAACTGTGACCTTGCACTTCCAACTCTTCATGTTAAAATCATGCTTAGAGCTGGGGATTTGGCTCAGTGGTTCTGGCGCCTGTCTTGCAAGTGCAAGGGCTCAGGTTCGATCCCCGGTTAACCACACACAATACTGGGAGTGCAGACTCATGCCCAGCAGCAATCAGTACCACATACCACCGTGCCAGGCGTGGTGGCTCACGCTCGTAATCCCAGCACTTGGGAGGCAGAGGCAGGAGGACTGCTGTGATGTGAGTTTGAGGCTGAGCTCAGGGCCAGCCTGAACTACAAAGCCAGACCCTGTCTCAAAAAAAAAAAAAAAAAAGAAAGAAAAAAGAAAAAAGAAAAATTATGCTTAGAAATTATGTAAGTAACCTGAACCTCAGGTATCAGTGCTGTCACAAATTTTGGTCAGCAGGTGAGTAAAATTGCCCTATGTAAGGAAAAGGCCATCAATAGTGAAAAGATAACAAAGCAGTCTGGTTGTACTTGTTTTATTCTTTTTTTGAGACAGGGTCTCGCTTTGTGGTTCAGGCTGGCCCTGAGCTCAGCCTCAAACTCACATCACAGCAATCTTCCTGCCTCTGCCTCCTGAGTGCTGGGATTACAGGCATCAGCTACCACACCCAGCACTGTAGTATGTGGTACTGATTGCTGCTGGGTGTGAGTCTCCACGCCCAGTATGGTATGCAGTTACCAGGGATTGAACCTGGGTCCTTGCGCTTGCAAGATAGGCGCCGGAACCACTGAGCTAACTCCCTGGCCCTGTACTTGTTTTATTCTTAAGGATTTATATTTTCAAGCAAAAATGAAAGGAAATGTTCCTCCCACTATTCACGCAATGCTGAAACTACACAGAAGAGGATTCAATGTTTTATGTTTTACTCTTCTTCCTTATTTTTATTTCTGCTATTCTTTCTGCCTATATGTAATATCCTACAAAGTCTGAAAGTCTGCTCCTACTCAGAGAACTGGGATGAATACCATCTTCTTCCTGCCACCTTAGGACCTCACCCAGTACTGGCCCACTTCTCTCCTTTGCACTGGTACACTGCTCTTCTATATCTCACTTGTAGTATATATTAATCACCTATTGTCTATCAAGATTTCTTTTTTTTTTTTTAAAGTTTTATTAAAGAACACTTCTTTTTTTTTTAAGGTTTTTTGAGACAGGGTCTCGCTTTGTAGTTCAGGCTGGCCCTAAGCTCAGCCTCAAACTCATCACAGCAATCCTCCTGCCTCTGCCTCCCGAGTGCTCGGATTACAGGCGTGAGCTACAACGCCCGGCACTGTGGTATGTGGTACTGGTTGCTGCTGGGTGTGAGTCTCCATGCCCAGTATAGGTATGTGGTTACCAGGGATCGAACCAGGTCTTTGCGCTTGCAACACAGGCACCAGAACCATTGAGCTAAATCCCCGGCCCAAGATTTCTAATCTATTAGTTTGCAGATTTCAGGGGTAGATATCCATTTCCCTGGCCTACTATACCTGACAAAACACAGCAATATTTACTTGACAGAAATCCCAAGAAACGATTAATGCTGTACAACTGCATGTACTCCTTAAATGACTTTATTGAGCTGTAATTCACATACCATACAATCTTCACACCTTTTTTTTTTCCTTGTGAAACAGGGTCATGCTATACAGTTCAAGCTGACCTTGAACTCATTATGTAGTCCAGGCTGGGCTCTAATTTGCAGCAAATCCTTCTGCCTCAGCCTATCAAGTGCAAGGATTACATGCACCACCACATCTAGCAATTTATCCATTTAAAGTGCACAATTAAATTGCTTTTCGAATTATAATTATAGGATTATAAAATTATCATTATGCAATTTGAGAATACTTTTTGAATCTGAAAAAGAAATTCCAATGAATTAGTACTCCCTCTCCATATCTCACCTAACTTCACCAGCCCTATGCAACCACTGACCTACTTTCTGACTAGATTTGCATATTCTGAACATTTCATAATTGGAATCATAAAATATTTAGTCTTTTATGACTTTTTTTTTAAATGGAGACAAGGTCTCACTTTGTAGTTCAGGCTGGCTCTGAACTCACTATGTAGCCCAGGCAGGCCTCGAACTTATATCTGACATTATTGTATGTGGTTATTGGGGATCGAACCTGAACCCTTGCATTTATTTACAAGGCAGGCACTGGAACTACTGAACTAAATCTCCGACACTTATGACTGGTTTTTAGATTTCATTTATATGACGTTTACACAATTCATCCAAATTACAGTTTTATCAGTACACTTCTTTGTGTTTCATTGCACGGAGCTACTATACTTTATTTATCCCTCTCTAGTTGGACACTTGGATTTTTCCACCTTTTGGCTATAATAAGCAATTTTACCATGCATAGTTTTTTATGTAGATATGTTTTCACTTCACTCAGGTATGGACTTAGGAACACAATCTTTGCTAATGCTTTTTATCTCATTTTGCATCACAGCAATTCTAGTATATATAAAATGGTACCTCATTGTAATTTTGATTTGTATTTTCTTACTGACTGATGATGTCAAGCACCTTTTCATATCTTTCCCCTCCATCCCTGGTGTACCAGGGATTAAATTTAGTACCTTGTGCTTTCAAGGTACGTGCGGTACCACTTGGGCTAAATCCCCAGTTCTTTTCCTATTCTTACAGTTCGTCTGAGTATCTTTAGGGAAATGCCTACTCACATGGTTTACTCATTTTAACACTGAGTTGTTTAACTTTTGAGTGCTGAATTGGAAGAGTTCTTTGTAACAGCTATCCCTCAGTATCTGTGGGTGACTGGATCCAGAACCTGAAGGATGGCAACATGGATGTCCAATCCATAAAAATGGCCTGTTTGTCAAACTACATGCCATCTTCCTACATACTTTAATCTCTAGATTATTTATAAAACCTAACATGATGTAAATGCTATGACTTATTATAGTATATTATGTAAGAAATAATGACAAAGAAATATATATTCACAGGTGCATTTTCCCCTTTATTTATTTATTTATTTATTTTTGAGACAGAGTCTCACTTTGTAGTTCAGGCTGGCCCTGAGCTCAGCCTCAAACTCACAGCAATACCCTTGCCTCTGCCTCCCAAATGCTGGGATCATAGGTGTGAGTCACCATGCCCGATATTGTTGTATGTGGTTACTGGGATAGAACCCAGGCCCTTGTGCTTGCAAGGCAGGCACCAGAACCACTGGGCTAAATCCCTGGCCTCCCCTATATATTTTCTATCTGTACCTGTTGGATACATGAATGCAGAAACTCATGAATGCAGAGCTGACTATATTCAGTTACAAGTCCCTTATCAAACATATGATTTTACTTCTGTCTTTTTCTTGATGTATTGCTCTGTAGCTCAAGTATCAAATCTTTATCTGGGCCTTGGCACTATGTTACATTTTCAGGTATTTTTCATTTTTTATTTTGAGATAGTGTTTCTTTAAGTTGCTAAGTTGCCTAGCCTAGGCTGAAACTTGCTTTTAAAGCTTGGACAAATCCGGAAGGACCTTTTTTTTGTTGTTGTTGCTTGTGCTTTTGGTATCACGTCTAAAAGGTTTGCTTAACAGAATCACAGAGATTTATTCCTATGTTTTATAGTTCTTAAATTTAAGTCTTTGACACATTTTGAGTTACTCTGGTTTATGATACAAGGGAAAGATCCAATACCATTCTTTTGTACAGGCCTATCAATTGTTTCAGCATTTGTTGAAAAGACTTCTTTCTCAAGTGATCTTGACTCCCTTGTCAAAAATCAGTCTGTGTTGGGCCCGAGGATTTAGCTCAATGGTTCTGGTGTCTGCCTTAAAGTGAAGGTCCTAGTTTGATCCCCAGTAATCAATTGCTGGGTGTGATAACTCACACCCACCACCAATCAGTACCACATACCCCAGTGCCAGGCATAGTGGCTCATGCCTGTAATCCTAGCACTGGGGAGACAGACGCAGGAAGATTGCTGAGTTCGAGGCTGAGCTCAAGAAAAGATATATCTTGCACATCTTCAATAAAATTCTGAAGACTATAAAGGATCTTATGTTTTCCTCCTTATTTGGAATGTCTTATTAGACAGTGAATTTAAGTTTTCTGCTGATTTCCAAGTATGTCTTATATGAAACTAACTGCAGAAAAACAATGAAACAGCATCTTAAAATTTACACATAATGCATATTTGTATGTATAAAATATAAAAGTACACACTTATGTAAGACTATATAAAAAAATGCTGAAATATAACCACTTGTTGTAAGTCATTAATTATCTTAATTAATGCACATAGGGAGGACTAGCATTTTAACTATAGAAGTGTTTTCATGTATTTCTGGTATAATTTTAAATGATAAGAAATATAATTACATGTCAATCAAAGTTTTACAAATCTTTATCATCCTAAAAGAATAATAATCTGGCTGACCTTGAGATCACAGGTAGTGTTGAGCAGCAGGTTGGAAGGCTTGAGGTCACGGTGCAGGACATTAGCTGAGTGGATATATTTTAACCCTCTAAGGATCTGGTAAAGAAAATAGCAGATATGGTCGTTGCTGAGGTGTTGTGTCTTCAAGAGCTTGTAAAGATCTGTTTCCATTAGGTCCTGTACTATGTATCTGTTTGGATAGGTTAAAGTAAAACACCGAATAGACAGTCATACTTAGCAAAGCATTAAAAATAAAATTTGCTCTCTCTTAATCCTCTTCTTGAATGATCCATTAAACCATGAGACCTTCAAGGGGAAACATAAACTGAAGAAAGCCTGTTGTACCTTCCCAGAAGGAATCTGAAGTAGTTAACTTCTTGTTTAGGTCCTGTGGAAAAAAACTGGCATTATACTTGCTTAATGTAGCTAGTTATAGAGCCTCAACTAAAACCTGAAACAGAAATGTCAGTCAATCTTGAAATTTTAATCTTGCTGTTGAAGATCACAAATTAAGTAGGCCTAGAACCTTTGTGAGACACTGTCTCAAAATAAAAAATAAAAGAGGACTAGAAAT
Source organism: Petromus typicus (assembly GCA_004026965.1). NCBI lineage: Eukaryota > Metazoa > Chordata > Mammalia > Rodentia > Petromuridae > Petromus > Petromus typicus. Next base: position 29,057 of record PVIR01011336.1, read on the forward strand.
ATAACAAATACACAAAGAGTTCAATCTCCAGTTACCCTCATCAACAAATTCCCCACTAGGCAGACAGAGTGTAGTGGCCAGCAGCAGATGCGCCTTCTTCTCTTTGGCCTATCAACAACCAGTGATATTATTCTGTTTCTCCTTTTTTTTTGGCCACATTCAGTCCCCTATTTGTTCAAAACCAACTAAAAACTTTCAGAAATATAGGTCTAAAAACATTGTTATTAAATCCAACCCTCATTTTCTTTTCTCTTTTTATTTTTAAATTTTTATTTTATTACATATATATATTTTGAGACAGGGTCTCACTTTGTAGTTCACGCTGGTCCTGAACTCAGCTTTGAACTAAGCAATCCTCCTGCCTCTGCCTCCCAAAGTGCTGAGATTACAGCCACCACACCCAGCATTGTGGTATGTGGTACGGATTGCTGGTGAGCGTGAAACATCACACTCAGCATTGTTGTATGTGGTTACAGGAACGGAACTCAGGACCCTGCAATTGCAAGGCAGGTGCCGGAACTACTGAGCTAAATCCCCAGCCCCTGCTTTTATTTTTTTAAGACAGGGCCTCACAATGTAGTTCAGGCCAGCCTTGAACTTACTCAATAGGCTGGCTTCAAACTGGCAGCAATTCTGCCTCAGTCTTCCAAGTGCTGAGATTACAAATGTGTGCTACCATGTAAGGCCTATTTTCTACTTTCTTTGGTTAAGATTCCAGTCAGGCATGGTGGTGCAATCTGTAATCTCAGAACCCTAGAAGGCTGGGGAAGGAGGATCACAAATTAAGCCAAGGTGAGGCACTTTAGTGAGAAATGAAATTGTCTAAATAAATGAGGGCTGGGATTAGTACAATGAGTTCAATCTCTCGTACTTACCCTACCCAAAGCTCCCCATCCCATATAAATAAGACCAAGGGACATCATGCTAAAGAAGGGCTTTATATTTGTTTGCTTGCTTGCTTGCCTCGCCATGTACCTAAGCAGCTAAAACTTCAGTTTTGGTTACCTTCTTAGATTACAAAACCCTGTAGTTTTTAACTGCACCACAGCATTACTTCATTAGTGGTGTTTTTGCAACTCTTTCATACATTTCTGCATAAATACTATTCTATTTCATACAGGTTCATGGAAGTTAAAAATAAAAAGCCTGTCAGCTGGGCTTAATTTCATGATAACAGGTAAAGCAAGACCAACAGGAGGTAGCAGCAGGAGACATTTCACTGAAAATATCACTACAACTTATTAACTGGACTGCTTAAAAATGGATAGGGCTCGGCCGGGGAGTTAGCTCAGTGGTTCCGGAGCCTGTCTTGCAAGCGCAAGGGCCCGGGTTTGATTCCCCGGTAACCACATAACAATACTGGGTGTGCAGACCCACACCCAGCAGCAATCAGTACCACATACCACAGTGCCGGGCGTGGTGGCTCACGCCTGTAATCCCAGCACTTGGGAGGCAGAGGCAGGAGGATTGTGATGTGAGTTTGAGGCTGAGCTCAGGGCCAGCCTGAACCACAAAGCGAGACCCTGTCTCAAAAAACCTAAAAAAAAAAAAAATAATGGATAGGGCTACCTAGAGACAGTGCGCTATGCTACTGGTCTCTGGAGGGGAGCAAACTAGATAAATTCATAGTCTGGACTAGTCTGACCTGTAAGGTTCTCCCTTCTGGCAACTTTCCACATATTTAACACTTCTTTAATGTGCAGCCTTTACCTAGGTAGCATCCTGTAGACCTGCTTAGTTCAGATTGCTAATGTCTCAATTATTTACACACTTCCAGAGCTTGGTCAGTCTTAAAGATCATGAGGCCCAGTTTATTTTTTTTCCCCAGTTTCTTTATGTTAAAAATCAATAAACTGACAACCTGAAGAGGAGTTATGACACTAAGAACAGGACAGTACTGATTTGGCCAGGTAGATATAAAGGGTATCTTCTCTTTCATTTGACTGCTTTTTCCTTTTTCATTATCATAAATCATCCATTAAATGGAAAACACACAACTGGAAATGAAAAATCTTTACTGAAACTGCCAGAGAAAACACTAGACTTACCTAAAAGGTACTAAAATTAATTATTGACAACTGATAAAATGAAACAGAAAAAAATGTAACTGCTGCATTATAGTAAACAGATTACAACTCTCTTTAAATGTATTTTATGCAACTTTCTTTACTCTGAGAAGTCTAGGAAATCTCAAGTTGTATTTATTTAATGAGGTGAATATGAAATATAGTCAGCTAGTTGCAAGGAAAGGATACACATCTTTCATTTGCTCAATGCTTGGTGCACGAATAATATCGTTGATGCCAATGATGTTCTCATGTCTGAAACGCAGTAAGATTTTTATCTCTCTCAGGGTTCTCTGGCAGTAAGTCTGGTGTTCAAAAGGACTGATTTTCTTGATAGCTACTCGAACTTTGTTGATGTTATCATATGCAGAGCTAAAAAAGAAATGGGAGATGACATTCAAAATAACCCAAAGAATATCTTGTAAGAAAGAATATAATTTATAAACTACCTTAGATTTAAATCTATATAAATTAATAAGATTTGTTTAATCCCTGTGACGTACATAATCTACAAAAAGGCTTCAAGCTAGGGAAGAAGGAGTTGATTTAAGAGAGCAAATCTAAGCCTCAAAGTTAACATTAGACCAGCTTAATTCATTGAGTATGTTCATTTTCATAGACTCAAAATATAGGTATATGCCACACACACACAAAAAAAGCATTTTCCAGGCCGGGGATTTAGCTCAGTGGTTCCAGCACCTGTCTTGCAAGTGCAAAGACCTGGGTTCGATTCTCTGGTAACCACATACCATAATGGGTGTGGAGACTCACGCTCAGCAGCAACCAATACCACATACCACAGTGCTGGGCGTGGTGACTCATGCCTGTAATCCCAGCACTCGGGAGGCAGAGGCAGGAGGATTGCTGTGATGTGAGTTTGAGGCTGAGCTCAGGGCCAGTCTGAACTACAAAGTGAGACCCTGTCTCAAAAAACCAAAAATATAAAAAATAAAAAGCATTTCCTATTGTGTTAAACAGCAATCTCATTTTGGGGAAAGCAATAACTTCTGCCTCTAAAACAAGTGCCTACGGATATATAAGATTTTCTTTGACTTAGCAGAAATAGTCAAATGATCATCAACCACATCTTCATCCTTAACAAAAAAAGACTCAAGGGGCAGGAATTTAGCTTAGTGACAGTGCTGAGTCTGATACCCAGTAACAACAACGACAAAAAGGATCCAAGAGGTCTTGATGTCTTATATCAATGTTGTTCTCTTATTTCAAAATGACATGATGTATTTCCTTTTGGTTCCCAAGAAACTGAACAATAATATTGAGGTAGTTTTATAACAAAATCTAAAAGTCGCTTTCAAAAAAATACTTCACATAGGTACAGTATAACACAGAATGTGGTTCTTTCCAAGTCATCTTTATTAAGGTCCAACAACATAATTCCAGTCAGAAGCAATAGAAAAATTATACATTTCCCTGTAATCTTAGCACTTGAGAGGCTGAGGCAGGAGGACTGCTGTGAATGAGGCCAGCCTACACTTCATATGAGTTCAAGGCCAGCCTGGACTACAAAACAAAACTACATATAGACACAACTATCTGTGCACACATACATACATACACATCCTCAAAGAATGTAAATCTTGAGTTATTATTTATATCTTGATGATCAACATTCTGTTGAATTCTCTTTCTTTCTCGACAATGGGAAGAAACATTTTTAGAAACAGAAACTCTTTGGTTATTCACATCATAAAAAGACCACACAGTGAACAAGACAGGTCACAGACTGAAACAGTTATAAAGGACTTAGCACAAATGATGCCCTGGGCTTATTCTCCAGTACAACAAAAACAGCTTTCACAAAACTGGTTTGAATGCAATTCTGTAAGTTTCTAGTTTTACTGGATACTAATTAAATGGTCATAAATTTGCTTTACAAAATTATCTAATAAGATTGTTGGAGTTCATGGTCAGTGTGTACTATCACATCAACATTCACTGATATAATCACTCTTATCTCTTCCCCCTCAAAAAGGTGTGGCCCTATATAGGAATGTGATCAGTGCCTGTTTGTTCTACTTACCCATTTTTTACTGCCATTCAGTTACTATAACCATCACAAGATGGACACATTCATTCTTCCCACTGCCCTGTATTTGCTAGTTTCTTCTTGGATTTCTCAATTTTGTTTTATATATTTTACTGTTCTGATCCCTGGCAAATGTATATCACTTGCATTATGTTTTATTAGGAATTTTTGGTCGGTCTTACAGGCATGAGTCACCATGCCTGGTATTGTTATATGTGGTTACTGGGGCTCGAACTCAGGACCTTGTGTTTGTGAGGCAGGCGGGATGCCACTGAACTAAACCCGCAGCCCTGGTGTTTCTTAGTAACATTTTAAAAAATAAGATTGACATTGACCTTGTTTTTCTCATTAATCTTTGTTCATCTCTCCTCACAGTAGATAAACTACAGCTTGGATTTTAAATATGTCTGTTCTAAATAATTTATGATTGTAGTTTGATTCAATCTAATCTAGGATAGTCTTTGAATATACATTATTGACTATAGAAATAAAATTTTGAATAGATTAAAATAAAATAAAAATTTTATAAATTAAAAAAAGGAAACAAAGCTTATGTATATAGGGGCGGGAGTTATAGGGAGGGAAGGGGAACTGGAAAAAATGAGAATCAAGACACGTCATGTACAGGTACAAATCCTCAGATTCATCTGGGCCAAGTGTGGCAGCACATGCCTGCAATCTCAGCACTCAGGAGGCTGAGACAGGAGGATTACCGTAAGTTTGAGGCCACCTGGGCTACACAGTGAGTTCAAAGTCAGGCTGAACTAACAGCAAGATCTTATCTCAAAAAACCAAAAACTATGGCTAAAGATTTAGCTCAGTGGTTCTAGCACCTGCCTAGTAAGCACAAGGTCCTGAGTTCCATCCCCAGTAACCACATATAACAATACCAGGCATGGTGACTCATGCCTGTAAGCACAACACTCAGGAGGCAGAGGCAAGAGGATTGCTGTGAGTTGGAGGTTAAGCTCAGGACCACCCTAAACTACAAAGTGAGACCCTATTTTTTAAAAAAAGCTAAAAACTCATCTGTAGGAGCAGAAAGATCAGTTGGGTTATCTGGCACCAGGTGGGAAGGGATATTATACATGGAAACAGGTACTTTTGGGGATGATGGATATTTCAAGGCTGTACAATGTGTCAAAATTGATCATACCTTACATTTTAATTTAAAACAACAAAGAAACTAGGGCTCTTTGGACACATGACTGATTCCTGGTCTGAGGTAAGAAGGAAAATAGGCTAAAAACACACTGACCAGCAAATGTAGAAGTAAAAGTCCACAAAATTCTGGAATAATTATTTAATAGATATTTTGTGATCATTTAAAGAAAAACAAACCAGCAAGAGTGAATTGTGAACAAGTCAGGCTAAACTAACTTCATTTCCTGTTTTGATAGGGTTACTACCACAACAGAAGAGTGACGCCAAAGCTGTGGTATACGAGCCACACTTGTATATTTCCTTCATATTAGTACTGGTGGCAAAAACAAAAAATGATCCTACAATTGAGAAACTTGCAACTTAGTAAGAAAAGCGCATAGACACATAATATAACTCTTATCATAGTAAAATACTGCTGAAAACAACAATCTGGGTAGATTCACTCCAAAATATGGATAATAAGGGAAAGATTAAAAGAAGATGAGTCTCATAAAAACCATATCCTGCCAGGCTGGAAGGCTGAGGCAGGAAGATCACAAATTCAAGCCCAGACTGGGCAACTTAAATGACTTAGCAGAACTGTCTCAAAAAACAAAAAAGGGTAAAGATGTATCTCAGCATGAAAGCTCTAGGTTTGATTACTAGTATTGTGAGAGAAATAAGTCCTAAAGGATGACTGAATACAAGAAGAAACACATGAAAAAGGAAACGACTGGGATATCAATGGTAAACACTGGATCTTACTCAACCAGGCGCCTTCCCACAGTTTATGGGGTCAGAAGACCATGCTTCACCATGATTCCAGATTTCTTCACCACAAACTATAAAAACCTAAGAGCAGCTCAGCTATGTGCAGAATGTTCTTCCAGTGTATGTACTGAGGGGTAGCCAATAACAGATGTTCACTGACTGTGCAAGTGTCAGGCTCTGCACATAGGCTCAAGTTCATAGTGTGGGCCCGTATGGGACAGCACAGGAGCTGGGAAGAGAAGATGATAGGTGTGCTCTTGGCCTGCTTTCCTGGAACAGGTGGCATAGGCACAGAACTGTAAGAAGCCAGAGAATTTTCACTAAGAAAATACCATGGTAGCAGGAAAGCACAAATTCCCACTTAATGTTTCTTGCTCAACAGTGCCTTGCCTGCCTGGCAAGCTTAAGGTCCTGAGTTTGACTGAATGTTTCTTGCCTTAATTTTTACAGTTGGTGGGGCTCCATTTACACTCTTTCCAGAACTTGCAAACATGCCAAGCCTTGAAAATACTAAATAAAGATGAAGCGGGGGTCCAAAGACAATTCTGAATATCCTGATTTAGAGATCTTAAGTTACCTGTAGGTGATTCAGATAGGGGTGATTGTTCCATCCTTCCAGCAGCATACAGAGTAATCAAAGTTACAGGAGCCACAGTAGATAGCATTGCTGAAGAGAAATGCAGCTAGACAAACAAGTCTGAGGGCACAACTCCATGGAAGTAAGAGGAGAACAGGAACTAGTGAGAGTGACAAAATAATAATAATGAACTCCCGCTGCCCAACTCTGAAGTCCAAATGCTTAATAGTGCAGTAGGACTGGAAAAGTGATATTTCAGAAATCAAAAGAAAGTTTCAAACTACAGAGGTCAAAAAAGGTAAGAAATGGAAAGCATTCACTGACTTTGTAGGAGGATGTATGGTGACCTAGCCCTAAATAAGAAAATGAAAGGGAAAGGAGACAGGAGTAGAGAAAGAATAACTTCCCTTTCCCTTAAAAAGAGTGGTAATAAGGCAAGGAGAATGACAAGACCATACAGGTGAACAATAGAGAATGTTATGAAAGCAGTGAATGGATTAAGATTGAGAAACCAAGGGGAGGCGACGAAGGAGAAGACCCCTCATGATGAAAGAGGGGAATGTGAAGGGAAAGTCACTGCCAGAAGATACACATGCAAAGGTGTGAAGGCCTGTGGCAACTTAGAGCAATGGACCACCTACACTGCCTAGGATACCTGAGAGGCCTACCGGGACGGAGCAGGAAATGTAAGCTGAAGGGTCAATCCATATTTAGACAGCTACAATTTGATCCTGGGAATTTATCAAAGGATGTTAAAGAGACAACTTAAGCATGGCAACATTTTTATTAAGTTCTCTTGGGTAGTAGTTTGTTGAAAGAATAAGATAGGAAGGGTAGAGGCAAAGGGTACTTAATGTAGCCAACTTAAAATGAAAGAAAGGGCCACAGCTCTGAAAGAGGGCAGTAAAGGAAGACTCAGAAGAAGTGGTCTGTTTTACAAACCTCATGTTTCCGATTGGGTCCTGTGGAAATGGTCTGTCCAATTACATTCCTCAAAGACAGAACTGTATGTTCTAACTTTCTCATGTCTTCATAGCAGTTGTAAGTAGATTTGCAGGGAAGAAACTAAATGCTTAGGATATCTTCCAATGGAAAATTGGAACAGTCCAGTAACAACAGTCCAGTAGAGAAGTCCCAAATCCAAGCTGTTGACCACTAGGCCTTAACAACTCAGCTTTACCTTATTCCCCTCCCCAACTCCAATACAGCTGAAATAACAATGAGGCTAGGCCACAAATTGTTCCTGGTGACTCAAAGTTACTTCAAATGTAGTTCTGAGCCTGCCACACATATCTTGACTTCAGTAATAATTTGGAAAGGGAAAAAAGTTCTTTATAGTAGAGAAACTTCAATTTAGTAAACAAGGTTAATATCATCAGTAATGTGGATAACATGTATCCTTTAATATGATTTTTACCTCTTGTAATACTCTTCAGTATTATTCTTCCCCAAACCTATAGTGCCAATCTAAAACAAGAAAAATATCAGATAAACCCAAACTGAGGAGGATTCTACAAAATATCTCACTAGCAGTCCTTTAAACTGTTAAAGTCATGAAAAGAAAAAGTGAAAAACTATCACAGACAAGTGCAGCCTAGAGTAGACAATTAAATGTATGCAATATATTAGATGTGATGCTGGAACAGGAAAAAGGCCACTAATAGAAAAACAGATGAAGCCTGGTGTGGTGGCTCACACCTGTAATCCCACCACTTGGGAGGCAGAGGGGGGAAGATTGCCATGAGTTCAAGGCCAGACTAAACTATAAAATGAGGCCCTGTCTCAAAAAAGAGAGAGAGGGAGGGAAAAATCTGGCTCTGTGGGAATGCTTTAAAATGATTAATTATAAAAACTAATGAACTAGGTAGAATATAGATAATTAAGGCTTAATATAATAACTAGAAGGAAACAGTAGTTTAATAATTTGTTATTTTAATATGCAAAAGATTAAGTTAATCTGATATAATAAAAATAATCCTAAGAAGGTCACTGAGCTGGATATGGTCGTACACACCTGTTATCCCAGCACTTGGGAAGCTGAGTCTGAGACAGAAGGATTGAGAGTGAGGTCAGCCTGGGCTACACAATGAGTTCAAAGCCTGAACTTATAAAGTGAGACCCTGTCTCAACAAACTAAAAAATAAAAAAAATAAAAAATTGAAAACTTTACCTGGAAGCTATTTATTGAATACTTACTATAGCCTGAATACTCAACAAATCCCATTTGCTTTTGTTCCTCTGAGCATTCTTAAAAATAGAGATGATATATAAAGACTTCTACTCCACTACCTAAAAAAAAAAACCTCTATTGCCAGAGGCAGATGTCGTGATACATGACTATAGTCTCAGCTACTAGAGGGGCTGAGGGAGGAGAATCACTTGAGGACAAGTTTGAGTCCACCAGCCAGGACAATATAGCAAGTCCTCAAACATAATAACAATTTGCTATTTACTAATTTTTAAAATTGAATTATTTATTGATACACTTTATATACACATCACAATCACACTCAAATTTGGGAATTTGTACCAGTATATCATACAAGTTAATTCTCACTTTTACCTATTTCCTTACCCACCCTACATATACATATGCTTTCTTTTTTAACATTATATTTTTTCTTTCCCCTCATTACTTACCCCTACTCTTTTCCCTTTAAATAATTTCTATTTCATAATACCTATCTCACCTTCTAGAACTTATTTACATCTTCAGAATCTCATACCAGAGAAAAGATATGGTATTTGCACATCTGTGACCTGATGTTTACTGATTTGAATGGTGTTGCTTTTGTGGTACAGTACCTCTAACTGATACTACTTGTTTATTTGGGTTTTTCTTGTTTTATTTTGTTTTTGAGATAGGGTCTCGCTTTGTAGTTCAGGCTGGCCCTGAGCTCAGCCTCAAACTCACATCACAGCAATCCTCCTGCCTCTGCCTCCCAAGCGCTGAGATTACAGGCGTGAGCCACCACGCCCGGCACTGTGGTATGTGGTACTGGTTGCTGCTGGGCGTGAGTTTCCATGCCCAGTATGGTATGCGGTTACCGGGGATCGAACCTGGGTCCTTGCGCTTGCAAGACAGGCGCTGGAACCACTGAGCTAACTCCCCTGCCCCCTACTTGTTTATTTGTAATGCTAGGAATTGAACTAAGGTCCTTAGAAACACTGCTCTACCACTGAACTACATCCCTAGTTCACTTTGCATTTCCCAAAACATTAACGCTTTTTCTACCAACCTTAAATGTCTTTACTTTTTCTACATACATTTGAGTCTCTCCTTGGCACTGAAAGTAGAACACTCAGCACTAGTCCCATTCTCCAAGGTTCACAGAGCCTATACAACCTCAGAAGGCATTAAGCCAATTTAATTCCTCCAGCCACACTTCCAACACTGCATACACAAGCTGTCTATGCCATGGGAACTGAGCAGTCATCTTCACACACTGGCTTACTTTGAGTACTTTTCATACCATCTACTACTGGATTTCATCTACTTTCGACATCATATTATTGAGTAAGAAGCAACAGCAGTAAGAAAAAAGTTACTATTTACTGTTAACATGGTTAATGTAGCACTTTCAAGTCTTGTTTCTCCCTACATCAAGATTCCTGGGGTTGGCGTATTTTACTGAGTCAGGTAATTACTCAGTAGTAATTAAAATATATGAAAAATGTCTTAAAATAGAATTCTTAGGTACTCGAGGGTTTTATTTTCCAAAAAAATGATTGATAGAGCTGGGGAGTGTAACTCAGTGGTAAAGCACTTGCTTAGCATACAAGAAGCCCTACATTCAATCCCTAGCACTGCACTCCACACACACTAAATCTATCAGATCTGTATGGATTTTTTAATACATTTATGGGTGTGTGTGTGTGTGTGTGTGTGATAGAGAGAAACAGAGAGAGAGAGACTAAAGTATAAAGGATAAAAATGTCCAGGTCTATTAACCTTTTTTCCGTTGTATTATAAAAGTAATATGAAGTCAAAACAAAATTTTAACCAGTACTCATTTATCAATTCTCTTTGTACTTACTGTCTTTTTTTTTTTTTTAGGTTTTTTGAGACAGGGTCTCGCTTTTGTGGTTCAGGCTGGCCCTGAGCTCAGCCTCCAACTCACATCACAATCCTCCTGCCTCTGCCTCCCGAGTGCTGGGATTATAGGCGTGAGCCACCACACCCGGCACTGTGGTATGTGGTACTGATTGCTGCTGGGTGTGGGTCTCCACACCCAGTATTGTTATGTGGTTACCGGGGAATTGAACCCGGGCTCTTGCGCTTGCAAGACAGGCGCCAGAACCACTGAGCTAACTCCCCAGCCCTGTACTTACTGTCTTATGTCAGTTCATTAGTCAGAATTTTTATTAGGAACCATGTAAGTGGTTATTGAAAAGAAGTTTAATAACTCTTTCTTAACAATAGCTACAATTTACTTAGTGTTTCTTATGAGCCAACTACTGTTCTATGTTAATATGTGTGGCCTTTACACAGGAGTGTTCTATCAGAGAGCTACATCCTCAGCCCTTCTTACTTTTTATTTTGAGACAGCATTTCTCTCTAAAGTGGTCTCAACCTTGTAATCCTCCTGCCTTAGCTTCCTGAGTAGATGGGATTACAGATGGGCACCACTGCATCTGGCCAGAGGTGATATCTTACTGGTAGTTTAAAAGCAGGCAAGATTTTAACAGGCAGCCCATGAGAAAGTACCATAGAAAGGAGCTGCAGGAGTTAAAACATGGAAGGCTGTGTATAATAAGGGCTGGTCAATTCAAAATAGGTAGAGGTCATAATCCACTGAGGGAAAGTGCAAAGGGGGAGAAAGATGAGAAAAAGATACTTCACTCCTACAAAACAAAGTGAAAAGTTCAGTCAGAAATATAGGTGTAAGAATTGAGTGAAGGAAACTGAACCTAGCAGTAGGAAGACCAATGAGAAGACTACTGTTCCCATTCTCAAAATATTTATAAATCATCCCTACTTTCCAACTATAGCAACTGTTAGACCTCCTGCTTGCTTTTGCTATTTATGGCATTAATAAAGAAGTATATATTAAAGATTTATTTACTTAATATTTGGAAATGTTACAACCATATAAGAGATTTCCTTTGTAATCTTACACATTATTTTAATGTTTCAAAAATATTGATCTAAGGGATCACAAGTTTCACCAACTGTTAAGGATTTAGAACACACACACAAAGACTTGGAACTTGTCAGAAGGGCAATTTATAGATTCAGTGAAAATGGTAACAACAAGAAATTAGTACATTAGTTTGTATTCGAGAGAAAGGAATATCAGTTTGAGATCTCTGAGTAGCTTTTTAAAAGTATGCTTGTAATCCCAGCACTTGGGAGGCAGAGGCAGGAGGATTGCTGTGAGTTCCAGGCTAGCCAAGGCTACACAGTGAGCTCAGAGCCAGCCTGAACCTCAAAGCGAGACTCTGTCTCAAAAAATAAAAAGTAAAAAATCATTCAAATGCTAAAGTCAATTTTATTTATCAAATACTAATCATCTACAATGCATTAAGACTGTGAATGCAGCAGTGAAAACAGCTCCCTAACACTGTAACTTTATATGAGGGGAACATAAAAATGACATGCTAATACACACTACATTATACAAACATGACTATAAATAAATTATAATGAATACTGAGGAAAATGCCAATAACAGTCAATGTTACTAAGAATAATCAGACAGCTCGGTTAAGTAAGGGGTCAGAGTAGGCTCTTCAGTTAAGTTTCAGAAGCATTAAACAGATGAAGTAGGAATTGGTCAGACAGAGGGGTAGAAGACAGCATACTAAAAAGCAGAGAGATCAAAATATATGTGAGGCCATAAGAAGGCCACTGTCGGGCCGGGGAGTTAGCTCAGTGGTTCTGGCGCCTGTCTTGCAAGCGCAAGGGCCCGGGTTCGATTCCCCGGTAACCACATAACAATACTGGGTGTGGAGACCCACACCCAGCAGCAACCAGTACCACATACCACAGTGCCGGGCGTGGTGGCTCCCGCCTGTAATCCCAGCACTTGGGAGGCAGAGGCAGGAGGATTGCGATGTGAGTTTGAGGCTGAGCTCAGGGCCAGCCTGAACTACAAAGCGAGACCCTGTCTCAAAAAAAAAAACCTAAAAAAAAAAAAAAGAAGGCCACTGTCACTAGCATATACCAAGCACAGAGTATGGCTCATCATGAAGCTAAAGAAATAGGATGGCAGTTGTACTAAAGATTTAAGAATTACCTTTAGCATGCTCCCAGTTTAAACTTAGATATAAAAGTACCCAATCTATATTTTAAGTGACCTCTGTAGTGAAGATAGAAGCTGAATTGTAAGGAAGAAATTGAAACCACTGTACTAGTACTGGTGAGAGAAACAGCAGCCTGGAATAAGCAACAAGCACAGACTGGGATTTTAAACAGGTCAGTTCCTACCATCCATGCTAGCACATTTAGAATCCCACAACCAAGAGCACTGTGAACCAGCAGCATTAAGTTAAAATAATAAAAGAAAAACAACTAGATCTCAGAGGGAGTAGTAATACCCCTGGAGTACATGAGAGAACAAGAATGGGGAGATAGCAAGCCAGAAAAGAAAAAGACTGCTGAGTAGCTTCTATGAATGAGATAGTAAACATGACAGATAATGCCTGAAAGGTCAAAAATAAGTTGTGCAGATGAGGGAAAAAAAACTGCTCTTAGAAATTGCATTGATATATAAAGATAACAGACAACTCAGTATTAAAAATAGACATACCTTCTGTGTGATAATAAACATGAAAATATAACTGATGAGTTACAAGGAAAATACAAATTAAAACCACATTTCCATTAGAATGGCTAAAATAAAGGCTCTTCATATTAAATACTGATAAAGATGCAAAAAGGCTGGAATTCCCATACACTGGAGGTGGGAACGCAAAATGGTATAACTACTATGTAAAACAGCTGGGTAGTTTCTGAAAAAATTAAGTATACTTACTGTACAACCCACCAATTCTAATCCTAAATATTTACTCCAGAGAAATCAAACTGTATGTTCACATAGACTTATCCATAAATGTTTACAGGAGCTTTAGTCATGAAGGAACAAAGTAAGAACAACCCAAATGTCTATCAAAAAGTAAAGGGTAAACAGACTATGGCACATTCATACAACAGAATCATACTCAGCAATAAAAGGAAAACATTCCTGGTACCTGAAACAGCAAGAAAGAATCTGAAAAGCAGAATGCTAAGCCAGACACCAAAAAGTGTACCCACTTTGCCATCTTTACAAAACTTGTAAAGGTGAAGCTGATCAACATTAATAGAAAGCTGAAGTGGACTGCCTGAGGTATAAACTGATTGTAAGGGGCCACCAAGAGAGTCTTTTGGGATGATGAAATGTTCTGCATAATCACTATGGTTGTGATTACACATGTACACAGTATATCTCTCAAGATTCCACTGTCTGTAAACATAGAAAAGATGCATTTTACCCTTCTGGAGAGGAAGTTCTCATACAGGCTAACCATGTGCTCTACCACCGAGTTACATCCATAATTCCAAAACATGTATTTTACTGCACATACATATACCTTGAGATGATTTTAAAAATTAATCTCAGCACAAGGTTATGAGGTTAATTTTCTTTCATGGTTCATAAGTTCATACTGAAGGCAATACCAAGGGAAATGTTCCAAACAGGTTCTGAGCATGATAGTATCAGAACAAAAGCCCAACTTTCAACAGCAATTTCTGAAGCTTTGATATAAAATTTCTGCTATGTTCAGGTTTTCTTCACATTTGTCCTAGCTTCCTGTCATTGTAGCTATATGTTATGGTAGAAGTTCAGTAATATTTATGGACAATAAAGTAGCTATCTTATCATGCATAAGCACCACATACTGTACAGTTGTTAAGCAACTAAAGTGCTACCTATCAACTATGAATGGGTTATTTTTAGTAGAAGCTATTAAGCTGTTCTCTAAGCCATCCATTTTGGTGAACTTTAATTATCTGAACACAAAACTACAGTACTTCGTTTCACAGATAAAAATTAACTTGTCTTCAGATGCTAAGTGAGTTAGACTGATCCAAAGTAATATTCCTAAAATAAGTAGGAAGATAATGACTGCTTTAAAAGAAAATATATTCCTTACTTTAACGTTCTCTCATAATTCACTAAAAAAGCCAGTAAAACTTTTCTTTTCTCTTATTTTTTAAAAGGGAGCAAATCATTAAGTGAAAGTAAAAACCAGCCTGAATTCATGTTGGCTATAAAACCAATAATAGTGCCGCGCCTGGTGGCTCACACCTGTAATCCCACTATTCAGGAGGCAGAGGCAGAAAGATTGCTGTGAGTTTGAAGTTAACCTGGGCTACATAACAAGTGCAGCCAAAACAACAAAGTGAGACCCTGTGTCAAAAACTAAAAACAAGGGCCAGGGAGTTAGCTCAGTGGTTCTGGCACCTGTCTTGCAAGCACAAGGACCTGGTTTCGATCCCTGGTAACCACATACCATACTGGGCGTGGAGACTCACGCCCAGCAGCAACCAGTACCACATACCACAGTGCCGGGCGTGGTGGCTCACGCCTGTAATCGCAGCACTCGGGAGGCAGAGGCAGGAGGATTGCTGTGATTTGAGTTTGAGGCTGAGCTCAGGGCCAGCCTGAACTACAAAGTGAGAACCTGTCTCGAAAAACCTTAAAAAAAAAACAGTAAAAACAGGACAGGGGTTTTAGCTCAGTGATTCCAGTGCCTACCTTGCAAGTGCAAGGACCCAGGTTCAGTCCCCAATAACCACGTACAATGGGCGTGGAGACTCATGCCCACCAGCAATCAGAACCACATACCTCAGTGCTAGGCAAGGTGGCTCACTCCTGTAATCCCAGCACTTGTGAGACAGAGGCTGGAGGAGGATTGCTGTGAATTCAAAGCTGACCTCAGGCCAGCCTGAACTTCGAAAACAAGACCCTGTCAAAAAAAAAAAAAAAAAAAAAAAAAAAAAAAAAAAAAAAAAAAAAAAACTAAACTAAAAACAAAAACACCCAATAGTAGTAATGCTTTGTCTTAACTCAAAAAGTCAAAGTTCCAATGTATTGTAAGTATCACAGCTTAAAATCTGATTAACATAACCATATATACAACTTCTCTAGAAAAGATGCTTTGAAGATCCCAAAGCTGAACTAATTTTGTTGGCTACTGTATGTTTTTTAATCTCTTTAGCAAAAAACAAAGTCAAAGTTTCAATTCTGGGGCCGAGGATTTAGCTCAGTGGTTCCGGCCCCTGTCTTGCAAGCGCAAGGACTCGGGTTCAATCCCCGGTAACCACATAACAATACGAGACCCTGTCTCAAAAAAACAACAACAAAAAAAATTCAATTCTGACCCTAGCTGAGGCAAAACTGGTGAACTCCTTGAGATCTCCAAATAATCATTTGGTTGATTAAAAAAATGAGGAAAGCCTGGGGACTGAAACACTTACAGAGGTAGCAGAAGCAAAGTTAGATCTTTAAAGAAAATATACTCTTTTATTTTAAGACTTTAAAAACTTACTACATCTTTCAAGTCAGGTATGGTGGGGTATGCCTGTAATTCCAGCACTCAGAAGGCTGAATGAAGAGGACTGCATGAGTTCAAGGGCAGCCTGGGCTACATAGTGAGTTTAAGAGCCTGAATTACATAGGGAAACTCTGTAAAAAAAAATTACATTTTTCATGTGATACTCTAAAAACGAAGTAGTATCAGAAAAGAATGTAACATTTCAAATAAAGAAGCCTTAATTTTAGTGTTAACTCAGTCATACATAGTCTGACAGTGTTGGCCAAAAAGGAGACGATTTTATCCTTCTGTTTCTTTCAATATACACACTTGGGAGGCAGAGGCAGAACTACTGTGAGTTCAAGGCTGGCTGGGGCTACACAGTGAGCTCAGGGCCAGCCTGAACTATAAAATGAAACCCTGTCTCCAAAACAAAACAAATCAAATATAAATACAAAAAATATAGAGAGCGAGGGATTTAGCTCAGTGGTTCTGGCGCCTGTCTTGCAAGCATAAGGGCCCGGGTTCACTCCCCGGTAACCACATACAACACTGGGTGTGGAGACTCACACCCAGCAGCAACCAGTACCACATACCATAGTGCCAGGCGTGGTTGCTCACACCTGTCATCCCAGCACTCGGGAGGCAGAGGCAGAAGAATTGCTGTGATGTGAGTTTGAGGCTGAGCTCAGGGCCAGCCTTAACTACAAAGGGAGATTGTCTCAAAAAAAAAAAAAAAATAGAGTGAGAAAAAAAGCTCAGTTAGTTACACATATGTATGCAGATACAGACATAGAAAGATGGAACACTTGTAATGATATATTCAGTGAACATTCCACAAATTTACGGTAGACTCAAGTATATAAATTATTAAAGGAAAAACTTACCAAAATCCTAACATTTCTCTTCTTGTGAATAAAAAAGTCTATTTTACTAGATCTAAGTTATCCTATTAGATTTAGTACTGTGATCATCCATCATCCTAAATATCTAAAACAAGAAATCTTTAATTTGAATTATTCCAGAATAGGACAAAGTCAAAATAAGTACCCTCTGCAACAGAAACTCTCTAGTCCAAAGCAGTATTATTTACACGTAACCTTGATAACTGCCTATGTTCTAAGTCTGTTGTAAGAAAGGGGACCTTCATGAAGCAGATGAGCTACACTTACTGATCATTTCACTACATTTCCTTTCTCCTTAATAGACTTTCAATGCACAAGAATTTTAGAATGATCCAGGTGAAAATGGCTAGCAGTGAGCTGTGCAAACGACTAGATACACTATCAACAGACTAAGAGTGTCAAATCTCTTCCAATGCTAAGCATTTAAGAGCAGCGGTATAGGAAGCCCCAAATACCTCTGGCTGAAAAGCAGAGTAAGGAAATAGGAAAAGATCTCATTAATCATGATGACCATAATCATTAGCAGTGCTAAAAACATTAGAAAATCCGATGTATCATCTATAACCTATATGAAGCTTAACTCTTATTTTATGAATGAAGAAACTGAGAAAAAGAGGAAAGGTCAATTAATTTGTCCAAGATCACATACCTAGCAGCTAACAGGAACAGGACTCAAATCCAGTCGTACCAGCTTTCAAAACTCATTTTCTTTTCTTTTCTTTTTTTTTTTTTTTAAGGTTTTTTGAGACAGGGTCTTGCTTTGTAGTTCAGGCTGGCCCTGAGCTCAGCCTCAAACTCATCACAGCAATCCTCCTGCCTCTGCCTCCCGAGTGCTGGGATTACAGGCGTGAGCCACCACACCCAGTATAGGTATGTGGTTACCGGGATCGAACCCGGTCCTTGCACTTGCAAGACAGGCACCAGAACCATTGAGCTAAACCCCCGGCCATCAAAACTCATTTTCTAAAGCACTATGCCTTATACAGTCCTTCACTAGATACACACTCTGAAGTGGTGATGAACTAAAGTTAGGCTTAAACCGGATTACAACAGGCCACCTGAAAGGAAGTGGCAGAAAGCAGACAGTGAAAACAAAAATACAGTGGCAGCTTGGTTTATGAACTTAAGTTGTTTTACAATTTTGGGGAAGATGGCTGTGGTGATGTCTGTCACCTGATACAGTTTACAAACAGAAGCATTTGTGAACTGAGGTATTACTGTACTCATAACGATAATGATCAGGACACAGAAGATGCACTGGTTCCCAAAGTGGCTATTCATTTGGAAGGTTCTGGCTATTTTGATATTTTTTTGTTTTGTTTTGTTTTGTTTTTTTTAGGTTTTTTGAGACAGGGTCTCGCCTTGTGGTTCAGGCTGGCCCTGAGCTCAGCCTC
>PVIR01011337.1:0-47814 GCA_004026965.1 Petromus typicus
ATTTTTGCAAAAGTGTTAGGTTAGATTATTTAAATAACTCCTCCTTATCAAACTTCTATGTAGAATGAACATTAAATTTTCCAAAGAACACTAAATGCAAATGCTTAGATGTGATGCTACTGAAACACACCATCCTTTTAAGTCCCAGAGAGATACTAAGATGCCATTGGGGACTTTAAAGGACAGATGAGGTGTAGAGGAAGTGCTCAGCAACGTGGGCACCCTTTTCCCCTTTACTGAGTTTATTGGTATATTTTAAAGTATACATTATTATCACATTCATCCTTGACAATGGGTACCTGTACATGGTGTATCTTGATTCTCATTTTTTCCCATTTTCCTGCCCTCCTATATACATAAGCTTTATTCCTGTTTTTTTCTTTTTTATCTTCAAATTTTTCTTTCCTTTCTTTGCTTGTCCCTCATTGCCCCTTTCCCTTTGAACATTTTCTTTTTATTTTACAATACTTATACATTTTGGGCCTCATTTACACCTTCAGTTCTCATACTAAAGAAATGATACAGTATTTACACATTTGTATCTTATTTATTTCTTTTATGAATATTCCCTCAAGGCACATCCATTTAAATGTAACTGTCTCTAATTTATCATTCTTTGTGGCTAAGAATTACTCCATTTTATAAAAAAAGAACCCCCCCCAAAAAAAACACCCCAAAACACATCTTTATCAAGTCTCTGGTTGATAGGCACTTGGGCTATTTCCACCATTTAACTATTACAAACTGTGCTGCTACAAACATAGGTAGATATATGTGTTGTGAAATGATTCTTTTCATTCATTCACTCATATACCCAGCAAGGACATAGCAGAATCATATGGGAGCTCTAATCCTAGCTTCTTGAAGAATCTCCACACTTATTTCCACAATGGTTGCACCAGTCTACATTCCCACTAATAGTGAAGGGTTGCCTTCTCCCTGCAGCCTGATTAGCGTTTGTTGCTAGGTGATTTGAAAGCAGCCATTCTTTGTGGAGTGCAGTGAAATCTGTGTTGTTTTCATCTGCATCTCTCAGATAACCAGTGATGTTGAACCTTTTTTCATATATTTCTTTGTTGCTATAAGGTGGGAACCCTTGCAAGTGTCCATACATACAGAAGCAACAAAAGGAGGCATGAACAAGAAACAAAGGAGGGGAAAGGAAGAGTTATGCTGACAGTGTGATGCTAGAAGAGACAGACCAGCAGCTGAGGAAAATTTTGCTTCCTTCAGGCCTTTTCTGAAGTGTGCCCTTTCTGAGAGCTATGCCGTGAATGGGTGAGTCTTGCCATCACCATGTAGCTCCTGCTTTATCTGTCTTTATAGCTCTGTACACTTGCCAACATGCTATGTGCTAATTTTTTATTTTCTTACTTAAATGCCAAATCTAAGAGAAAAGAAATGTGATTTATTTATTATTTTGTCACCAGTTCCCAGAAGAGTGCTCAGCACATAACAGCCACTACATAAGGTTGAATGAGGAGATGGATAGAGACAAAACAACCTGGAGACAATGTTTCCAGGAAGCTAACACTGAGTAGTTGTCAACAGTGAACTTCAGGAACATAGTTCAGTGGTAAAATAAAGCAGAGGGATAAATACATACATGTATGAAAATGAGAAAAGGAAAAGACGGAAATATTGGAATGAAAGTAACTTTGGGTTTTCTTTCTAAAGAAAGTGTTGGGGCATATGGAATTGATCAGCTCAGAGCCCAGTTAGACTTCTCTTTCTACATGCTGACAAGGTATTTCTGACATCGCAGACTGAGCGTTTGGCAGGCAATTCCTGCAGCCAAGGAGGGCAAGGAGACCAGGGGAACTGGAGCAGATTAAATATTTGAAAAGGAAGATAGATTAAAACATTAACAGAAGTCAAGGATCATTATGCAGAGTAGAATTAGAAATTAATAACAGTGAAATCTAAGGTACTCAATTCCATAAAAAAAAATGACATGCAAACAATGTCTTCTAAGTCATCAAAAATAGTAGCAGAATATTTTACTATTTAAACATAAATACCAAATGGCAGCTCTAAGGAATATCACCAAATAGTACTTAGGAAATATATGTTATTTCACAGCCCATAAATATATGTTAAATATATGTTATTTCACAACACATATTTAAGATGTGTTAAAAAAGAAAATTAGGAAGAAGAAAATCAGATTTAAAAACAACAGCATAAAAACTTACAAAGTGAAACAACAGACAAGTTAACCATTTAAGAAACACTAAGAAAAGCATTGTCTTTATTACACTAAGTGGTCAATGAATAAAATCAGGAAGAATAAAATAGTGGTGGTTAATATTAAAAGTAGAGTCTTATTCCCGTCAACAGGCCTATTAATTTTGACAAAATTAACTGTTAATATAATACAAAAGGCATAAATGTGTAAATTAGTAAAATACACCAAATTTAAAAAAATATAAAAGTAATAAGGATATAGACTTAAATCAATTCATTGGAAAGTTTTTATGAATGAAATATTTATTACATGAAATGAACAAGTATTTGAATTAGTAGTTAAAAGTATGATTCCTACTGGGCCATTCTCCAGTGCGCCTCTCAGTGAGTACAAAGACAGTAAGAACCACCACGAGACAAAAGAGTGAAGAAACGTGTGTTATTCGTAGGAAGGAAGTAAGCACAGAGCAGGCAGTGTTGCCAAAAACGTATGCCTCAGAACAGCAGGCAATAGTGGCACATTCCTTTAATATCAGCACTCAGGGAGGCTAAGGCAGAAGGATTGTGTGTTTAACACCAGCATCGACAACAATGTAGCGATTTAGTGAAACTCTGTCTTAAAATAAAATAAAAATGAAAGAACTGATGATGTAGGTCAATGCAAAGGTTCCAGTCTGAATCCTTAGTACAGCAGAAATAGGAGTATGAAAAAGGTTCCTACTGGGGAAATCTTAGAGGGAAGATTTGTTATCACATTCCTGAGCATACTCATTTGCAATAAATGCTACTCCATACACTATATGTTAAAAAAATAGTGGATGGAAATGCCTCTGGGCAAAGAATATGGGATATTGAGTATCTAAGAAGGGTAGGTCAGAGTGACATAGGGAATTTGTCTAGTTTCTTGTAAATTTCTCTGGGGTGCCTCATCTAATGGGAACAAACAAGTAACCAACTGAACAACCAAGCAGTCAGAAACAAAACAACTTTGACAACAAATTGAAAGTCATTTAAAGGGGCAGAAGCACCCCATCACCTGCAAGCATAGGCAATTATTTCTAAAAGTGTTTGCCTGGTGACTAACATGATGGCTTTCAGATCAGCAGAGACCAAGAATTCAGGAGCTAGTTCTTCAGAAGAACAAGCATCACTGGAAACAGTGGAGTGCACTGCAGGAGGAGTTTTACTGAGAGGCCGCGGCACTGACAGTTTTGGGTACTGTTGACCATTCTTTCCAGTGAGAAGAAGCTTGGTGAAATGGGATTTCTTATAGTTTCAATCCTACAGTATGATTAGGAAAACAACAACAACAACAACAACAACTACAACAGCAACTACAACAACAGCAACAACTTTTCAAAGGCAAAACGTCAAAGATAAACATTTTATCACTCACTAGAATGGTGAAAGCAGATTTTATGGTGGAAGAAAGGCTGAGTTCCATTCTCATTTATGGAGAGGCGTCTGGAGTTTTAAAGAGAGGATGGGGAAGCAGAGAGAGCAAGGACTGTGCGGAGTTCAGGAAGTGAAAAGTGAAGTGGCAGTCAGTGAGAAGGTACCGTGGCCAGCAGGGGCGGTCTCCGGGGCCTGGAAGTCACCTCATTTAGTGTTCTATCTCCCTGCAGGGCACCACACTTCTAACGAATGGTTCTCGGGTCCTTGAATGGCCTTGTGCCTCTGGAGAGCTACATAGTCACAGTCCTAAAGCATTTTTGTAAATGCTCTGAGAGAAGCTGTCCTCAGGCGCTGGCTGCAGCAGTCTGGGCTCCTGCAGCCTTGCACTGGTTCAGGCAAGCATTCCAGGATGCTGGTGGGCCTGGTGCATTCTCAGGATGCAGCTCTACACTACTACAAGCCCTGCTGTCCCTCTGAACCCAGAAATGGCTTTTCTGTTAACTGGCCCGAGGGGCAGAAAAGCAGTCCTCTTTTTGATGGGGCCTGAGCTACTGATAACACAGGCACGTCTGTCTCCAGAAGAGCTGTATGAATTCCAGGCTACGTAGATATGCTGAGATGGATGGAACCTTCTGACCAATTAACCTGTATTATTTAGAATAGAAAATTAATGTAATAAGACCCGATGCTGTATTTTATGTAGCTCCTAGTGCCTAAATATGGTGTAGGTAACCTAAATGCCTCCTGTCTGTAGCCACAACTACTCCCCTGATTTATTTAAGGGACCCCTGCCTTTTTCTGGAGAGGACCACTCTGGAAGCAGTTTAGGTTAGTCCCAGCTAACAATAAATACTTTGCTTCCAAAACCCCTGAGTGCATCTTCTATTCTCTTGGCCTGGTTTGATTTACTCTCTGCCATTTCACCTCAAGTGCTGAGAGTTCTCACCATAAGGATATAATTCTGAGAAAGATTTCAACATTCACTATTCACATAAAATATGAGATGCTGTCCTGACTGCACACAAATAATATATCACATAGTTGCTAATATTTCAAAAGAAAATAGAATTCCTTCACATTTTCTGCTATTTAACAAATGCAAAGGAAGTTTGTTGACATGTGTAGCGGTAAGTCTTCTGGTGCATATAAAAGACATGTTCTGAGTGGCTTTGTACATGGTGGCTGAGAGATATAGGTTGTCTGGAAAAACAGGTTTTATTGATGCAGATTTACATTCTAAGAAACTAAAAGTATAAGAGGAAAAGTACACATACCTACGTAGATGTAGAAATGAGCTTTCATGCACCCAAATAAGTGAAAGCAGAAGGGCATAGGAATTTGTATTTTGTCACCATTTTGGACAGTTTGTTGATTACAGTGTGACTTGTTATGTGCATAGCATGATGGTTCACTCACAACTTTATATAAATTAAAAGAAATAATGTACTTTATGATCAAAGTGACATGTTCTACTAACAGGGTATCAATAGTGTCATTTTGTAAAAAGAAAATTTTAGATAGATACATGGTACATAATGTGGGAGCTACAATTAATTGATATACCATAATAACATAGACTTAAACATTGCATAAATTTGATGATAGTCATTTTTTTCTGCTTCTGGGACTAGCAGCCCAGAACAAAGAAGTTCAATTAGGAGAACGGTAGAGGAATTTATAAATACAAATAAACTAATATGTGAGCATATAAATATTTTCTCTGTGTGTTTTTAAATTTTACATTATGTTGTGGTCCATTCAGACATCATTACCTAACTTTTAAAATACAAAAAAAGCTGGTGCAATTTTTACTTTTTCTAAAAGTATAATTTGTGTCTAATAGAATGCACAGACGGCAGATGTAAGTTTGAGGAGCTGTAGCAGTGCCTAATCAGCACGTTGAAGGTTCCTGGTCCTTCAGAAAGGTCCCTCCTATTCCCTTCCAGCCAATGTGTGGCTCACCCCAAGGTAACTGCTTTCTGAAGTTTTATCTTCATCATCCCTTGTTTGCCTATTTCTAACAAGCATATAAATGTAATCTTACAGTTTGCTATCTATTGATTACAACTTGAGTTTCCTTTGTGGGGTGTCATGTATCAGTCATATATTTTTTTCTTTCCTTTAAATCACAGAGTAGTATACCATTACATAGAAATTGCTACCAGTTTTGGACTGATTCATGAGACTATTTAAATGCAAACTCAAGTTTGCATGGTAATATGTTTTATTTTCTTTTGAGTGAACACCTAGAAATGTGTTGATTAGGCCCATAAGCAAATTTTATGTGTTAGAACCACCAGACCGTCTTACATATTGTGGTACCTTTGTATCACACCATGAGCAAGGCCCCAAGGTCATGGAGCGCTAGAATTGGATGCTGTCAGTTTCCCATACTGTTGAGATTGCACTGTGAGGCAGGAGTATCCCTTGGTTTTAATATTTCTTCAATGATGAGTAAGTGTATTTTCACATATTGGCCACTCATGTTGCCGGTTTGGGGGTGTTGGCATCTGCTGGAGGTGATTTCTAAATTCTTTCTGTTCTGAACAAAGAAATGGTTAAGATTAGCCCAACTAGTGTCAAAGTTTGGTTAAAAG
Organism: Petromus typicus; assembly: GCA_004026965.1. Classification (NCBI taxonomy): domain Eukaryota; kingdom Metazoa; phylum Chordata; class Mammalia; order Rodentia; family Petromuridae; genus Petromus; species Petromus typicus. The sequence continues at coordinate 6,180 of PVIR01011337.1, forward strand.
TAAGAAAAGAAACCAGCTCTGCAGAGTGAGTATGGGACAAGTAAAAGTGGAAAATCAGGGCACTGCGCAGGACAAGAGCAGACACAGCAGCTGAAAGCTCAGTGAGGACTGGCCTTATGCTTCTCCCTTTTCTGAGTGGCATCAGGGTTAGGCGGTCTGCCTGCAGACCTGCTTAGTTCTCAAAAGAAGTCTGTGTGCAGGGCTTTGGAACTGGATTCCTGGAATCCCAGGAACCATCCTGGCATTTTGTAATAAATAGATCTTCCTACTTGCCCAGCCTGCTTTTTTCACTTCCCAGTCTCTTGCCTCACTAATACTTAATTTTTTCTCCTTGTAAAATGTCTGCTTAACTTTCCACTATTTAAAAAAGTTGAGATTTAAACATTTTTATTATTGAGCTGTTTTAAATTTTCTATACATTTAGGTACCCTTTATCAGATTTATATACAGTGAATATTTCTGCCATTCTGAAGCCTGTTCTTTTATTTTCTTAATGATATCTACTGAAGACTAGAATTTATAAAATTTTAATTAAGTTACCCAATCCATGTTGTAGTTCATAGTTAGTGCTTTTTGTGCCCTAAATAATCATTGTCTACCTCAAGGTTACAAAGATATTTTTTTCTATTTTAGAAGCTTTGTATTTTTAGCTTTTACACTGTATATAATGCTTAAAAATAAATCTATGTGCTACCAGCTGAAATATATCAGAAAAGTCCTTACATAAGGGCCAAAAAGTAAGTGCCACAGTCTTCCGATTGGGAATGGAGTTGAAGAGAGATTAATGCTGCTCTTTATTTCAGTTTCTTTTTCTAGCTCTGGCACTTCAAAAAGACACAAATAAAGGAAACTACAGTGACTTTTAAAAAGATATATGAGTTGTCTTTATGTATTTTGAAGTGTCTTTGATACTGTTAAGCAAATGGGGCAGAAACAGCCTTCTCTTAAAGTGCTTGGTGAATAGCTGTTTTCTGGAGAGGTCAGGTTTGGACTCAGAGTGCCATTAGTGAGTGAAGAAGCGAGAGGCAAGGAGCAGCCTTGTTCTCTGCCGGAAAGATGTGACTGGAAGCAGGGACTGCAGTGTGATTCCTGTAGGAATCCACATTAACAAGTTCCAGTCCCAGAATCAGCTGACATTTAGACTGAGATGACTTTAAAAATATGTAAACCGCACCATTCCCTTTTCTCTAAGAAAGAAAAGAGCAAAGTTTTTTTTTTTTTCCAAATGAACACTGAAGAATCTCATTTTAGACTCCAATAAAATGAGGGTTTTTATTTTAATTGGAATAATTTTCCTGCATAGCCAACCAACAAGAGCACAAAATCTTAATGAGATTAAAAGAAAACCTAACAAAAACCGTCTGCGACATCCTACATCTTGCAGGAAGCTCAGATCCACCAGAGCTTCGTATGGCAGGCAAAGGTCTTTCTCTGACCCTGACCAGATCTGGCATTTTGCTTGCAAATGCTTTTTTTTTCCTTTTTCTTGGAGAAATGAGGTAAGTTTCAGGATAAAGACATTCATGTGAAGACTGTATTTCCTGTGAAACAGTGAGGGTTCTGTGCATGTTGTAAAGGAGTCAATGTTTCTAATTTCTTCTCGTGTTACAAGTTTTTAGCTCTAGACATTTGAATTTCCCATGATAAAAGTTTAAATAAAGACTTTTAATATTGGCAAGAGGATCCTTTTCAGCAAGCTGAGGATTTCTGTGGTGTTGTGAAGACACAGCCTCTACTTCACGATGGTGCCATCAGCAGGAAGTCCCACCCAAGTGCCACCTTCTGTGCATCAGGAAGTAGAAAGCCTGGTTCCTTTGATGCAACAGAAGCCTGTGGGTAGTGCTCATGAGTGCCTGCCTCACAGAGCATTCTCTTGTGCATGTACCTGAAATGTATCTGGAACTTTTTCTATGTCACAATTCTAGTTAGTTAGTTCGAAGGACTGACCCAATTCATCTCCTGCAATTTCTCACATCATATAAATCTTGTCTGAAGGGAAAAATATAACTGTTGTGAAGCATCGTAGAATCAGAAATCCTCCCAGTGGAACTAATTGACATGAATTTCCTCTTTATGAGAACTTCTCAATTCTAGGAGCTAAAGTTTGGGTCTTGAATGTCCCCAAAGGCCCATATGTTGAAGCTTTGGTTTCCAGATGGGAGATGGTGGGAGCTGGAAGTGGTGACACTTGAGGAGGTGAGGCAAAAGAAAACAGTTACATTAGTGGAGGTGCACCCTCAAGGGGGTGAGTGGGACCTCCTACCTCTCTCTCTCTCTTTCCTTGTCAGTAGCTATGAGGTGAACAGGCCACACACCATGGGTTAAGTGGCAATTGACTGAAACCTCTCAAACCAAAAACCAAATAAACCTTTCTTCTGCATACACTGCCAATGCAGGTGTTTGTTATAGTAATGGAAAGGCAACTGGCACAAAAGGCTAACACCTGAGTGAGTCAGCAAGGTTTAGTTCAGCATAAGATCTTTGTTGCACAGCCAATTATTATTAAAACATGGATACTATGTTTTCCTCTGTTTTATCATCTTTTCATCTTTGACCAAATACCTGGGAAAACAACTTAGAGGGAGAAGATTTATTTCAGCTCATGGTTTTAGCAGTTCCAGCCTGTGATTGCCTGGGTTCACTGCTGTAGACTTGAAGTAAGAGAACATCATGGAGGAGGAAGAGCAAACCTGATCACCTAGCAGCAACCAGGCAGTAGAATGAGAGGGAAAGACCCAGATGGGGGCCAAGCACAAGTTATGCCCTCAAAGGCATATTCTCATTGATCGTCCTTCACTTGGGCCCCACCACCTAACAGTCCATTCTTCTGAGACTTCATCGATGGATCAGCCATTGAAGCTAGAGCCATTATGATCCAATGCCCTGTCTAGACTCCCCAGTGGAACATGCCTGCATTTAGGGGTTAAGCCCTCAATAGGGGAGTCTTTGGGGGTTACTATTATTGGGCTCTGGGATGCTGCAGTCTCCTTTTATAGGTGATTTCTAGGTTCTTTCTCACAAAAGTAAGTGGAGACTGGATAAAAAGCTGTGGTTCTTCTACAGAAGGGAGTATTACTCTGCCATAAAAAGATAAGTTTGAATCAATTATACTTAAATGGACATACCTTGAGGATATCCTCATAAGTGAAATAAATAGGTCACAGATAGGTAAATATTGCAACTTTTCTCTGGTATGAAAAAATAAAGATGTAAATGAGTCCTAGAACTATATGTTATATATTGTGAAATAGAAAATGCTCAAAGTAAAATAGGGTGAGGGGGGAAAAATAATGAGATTATAACAAAAAATAAAGGAAACAAATTTTATGTATATAGGGGGGTGGTAGGGTGGGTAGGGCTATGGGAAAAAATGAGAATTAAGTTGTGTCTTATACTGGTACAAATCCCCATTATGGAGTGCAATCATGATGCGTATATGTAATGTACCAATAAAGATTTCAATTAAAAAAAAAACAATTGAATGAAGCAAGCATAAATGATGGGAAGGTTTCATATTCATTACAGGTGGTAAAAAATAGGTTCTATAGAGGAGAAAAAAATACACCCCTGATGGAGTAGGGTGGGTTACCATGTAGAGCCACAATAGTTAGTGCTTAATGGCTACGGTCCCCTTTTTATATCAACTCTGTGTCCTCCTATCAGAATCTTGCTTACATTGTACAGTAGTGTATGTGCAGGTCTTTGGGAACAGTTCTGTGTACGTATCTGGGGATTGTCACACTCCTATTCCAGCCAGTTTTAGCCACATCTTATCTTCTTGCCTAAGTATTGCATGTTTAAATCATAACATGCTCCAACTATGGAGGGATAGGTTTTGGACAGTGAACCATTTTTTCAGGCAATACTTAGTTTCAAAGAGAATCTGCTTACTTTAATAGCACTGAACTACAAAAGCTTTCCTGTGTCCAATGAAGAGGTCACTCCATTATATGGTCACAGAAAGTGGAATGGGCCCAAATCATGAAGCCATCACTTACTAGTTTTTTTTTTTTTTTTTTTTTTTTTTTTTTTTTTTTTTTTTTTTTTTTTTTTTTTTTTTTTTTTTTTTTTTTTTGAGACAAGGTCTTACTTTTGTAGTTCATGCTGGCCCTGAGCTCAGCCTTAAACTCATAGCAATCCTACTGCTTCTACCTCCCAAGTGCTGGGATTGCAGATGTGAGCCACCATGCCCAGCACTGATTGATGGTGGGCGTGAGTCTCCATGCCTGGCATTGATGTATGTAGTTACCAGGGATTGAACTCAGGACCTTGCATCTGCAAGGCAGATGCCAGAACCACTGAGATAAATCCCCAGCCCCTCCCCACGTACTAGTTTTTAACCTTATTCAGTTTTTTTTCACCTGTGAAAAGGAATAGTAATACCCATTTCATAGGTTGATACTGAGAACCATTAAGAAGACAACTGATGGGAAGTTGCACTTGAGCAGCAAATTTCCCAAACTTCCTCTTGCACTTCCTGAATCACATGCATTTATACTAAGCATTATTAGGAAAAAAGATCGAGGTAACCTAAAGCAGGAGAAGTAAAGGCAGATGCTTTTTACTGTAGAGTAATGTAGAGTATCTTTAGTTAGAGTGATAAACTTTGAACGGTTTCTAATGGATGAATTGCTTCAATGAACACATCAGTTTCAGCAACAACCTGGGGTGGATGAATGTGGAACAGCTTGAGAGCCTGCAGGGATGGCTCCATCCATGGTGAAACAGTAAAGCCTGCCAGGATGAGATGCACCCCTGCAGTCCTTGGCTAAGCACTTGGCCAGTGCTGCATTGACAGGCTGGAGGCCAGAGGACTGAGACTGCTAAGTGCCTGCAGTGTTAGGCTAGGGTTAGAAAGGAACAGTCATTGATATATACACAGCAATAGAAGAGTTTGGGCTACACAAATGTACTAATCGTGGAGTTATGTCAATATGACTGTTGTCAGAAGGTCGGAAGGGAGCTAATGAAGACTTCAGACAATTGCATCAAGCTGACTTGTGCTTAAAGCCTCACAGGAAGATGCTGGTAACACTCTTGACAGCTGATCTGTTTATAGCAGCAGCGGCGGCAGCAGCAGCAGCAGCAGCAGCAGCAGCAGCAGCAGCAGCAGCAGCAGCACTACTGAGGGCTCCAGGAGCTCTACAGATCTGGATTTGTCCCTGGGAGGCCACACCCCTGGAACAATGGCTCACCATCACACATCTCGCTAGGTGCCTCCTGTGGAGAATGGACCTAGGGAAACTTGGGTCCTGGCTTGTCTCTGCCTTGCAGGGGGATGAGATACCCCTGAAGTAAGCACCAGGCACTTTAAACATCTGGCAGTGTTTAAATTTCTTGTTCAACATAGTGGAGATATTGCCAGACAGGGTCTTAGGAAGTTCCCAAAACCCTGATGAAGAACTGCAAAAACCTACCTTATAAAGTACTGTAAATTTCAGGACTAGTCAGAGGTGTAAGAGGCTTTGTTAGATAGAATTTCAAAAATATTCAAGCAGGTGAGAGTATTTGGAGAAATGAGACCTGTAGTCTGAGGCACGGTGTGTTAATGGGAGACTTGCAGTTGGAAATTTGTAGACTTGTGAGTCAGCAGATAAAAGGTATTCAATTAATAGATGAAAGGTGATACTTCTTCTGTGGGGGAAGGGTGATAACCTACTCAGGGAAGCAGTTTTATTTTATAGGTAAGAAGAGGTAGCCTGTTGACACCTCTCAACAGAGAACTATTTGCAGGTAAAAAGGAATAGCCACTCCATTTAGAGATAAAGGGAGTAGTAAACCCATTTGTAAGTAAAAGGAAATTTCCCAGGCTTATATGTGTCTTGGGAAAAGAAAAACAATTTTTTTTAAAAGGTAGATTTCTGTCCTGATTGTAGTTTTTATTTTGAAAATGATGATCTTTACCTCTTCTACTGTACCTCAGAGAGACTTTGATGAAATGCCTGTGGTTGAGATTTGGAGACTAACCCATGTACCAAGATAGTTCCCCAGCCTTAATGCTTATATTATATATAATTGTAACCATATATTTGTTTAGATTTGCTGTATTTCAGCTAGTGCAACCTGCTGGTAGTGACATATTAATTGTAGTCTTTACTAAAGTTTTGTTTCCCTTATAAATTCTTTAGTGAAAAAGTATCTCTAGAGAACATTAAGAAGAGATTCCAGAGCTAGAAGTACCCTAGCCACCTTATGATCAGTACTTCAGTAGCTTTGCTGACGGCACTAAGCAAGGAGCTCCCACATCACAGTGGCACCACTGGCAGCAACAGGATTAAAACCCTAACCAGCCAAGTTCTGATTAAAGTCATTTAACAACAAAAGGACTAAAACCTTTAGTGGAAGAACCCTGGTTATAAAAAGACTTCAGTTTTGCTCTCCCAAGACAGCAACAAAACTTTCTGATGGGAGGCCCATTTATTCCTCTCGATGAGTTCCCATTCATCATCTCTAAGAGACATGTATAGACCTCTTTATCACCTCTTTACCTAAAGCTAAAGGCCCTCTGTAAGCCAGAGAAAAATGGTCTTGTCAACACTGCAACTGTAAACATATAATTTTAAACACAACACAGGTACTCCTGGAAAATCTACAGGATGCCAGATGATCTGGAAATAGACATTCTTTACAATAATTTGTTGTCTAGACCTCTCTCCCACATCTTTAAATTCTTATAAAATTCTCAGTTTTAGCTCTGATTGCATGATTTCTCTCTTGGTTTATCTCTTGACTCTCTCAATACTTAACCCTAATCTAAATGAACCCTTGTCTTTTCTACGTTTTGTGTTTGTTTGTAAATTCTTTTGCCCACTTGTGTCACTGACCCTCTCTCTGTGTGCTGTCTTGTATAACATCCTATCACCCCTTTTCCTTTCAGTTTTTTCCCTTTAACGTAACTGTCTCATGTGTAAATAGAGCCTGTCAAGTTCTCTGAGGTCCAAGATAATGTCCTAAAAGTACTCTATAGCACAGCAAATTTTTACAAATATGTGTTGAGTTCTTCTTTGTTGTATTTCATGAAATTTTATATCCAGGCTGTGAAAACGGGTTGTAAGTGTTCAGTTAAAAGCAGTCTGGAAAATACAAAGGTTTTAAGGTATTGATTTCATTTTATTGTATTTTAAGTGATTATGAGTTAATTTTATGTATGTACCAATTTTAATGTAATACATATAGAAATAAAAAAGGAAACAAAGCTTATCTATATAGGGAGGGCAAGGAGATGGGAAAAATGAGAATTAAGTTGTGTCATGTGCAGGTACAAATTCTCAATGTTGAATGTGATCATAATTTACATGTAAAATGTACCAATAAAATCAATTTTGAAAAGTCTCAAATGAATACATATAAAAATAAAGACAAATTATCTGACTATTAATATCCATTTTTTGTTTAGAAAAGGTGTTCATGGTAAGTATATAGTACATGTGTTGATAATCATTCATTAGAAAAGTTGCAAAGAAGGAAAAAGTAGAATTTGATACAGGATAAATATAACTTGACTTGCTACATGTCAGATGTATAAATTCACATCCCCTAAAAATTGAAGAATGAATTTCAAGGGACAAAGGAAGTTAAAAGTAGGAAAGTTTTATTAAGAGGAAGCTCTTGAGAGACAGGAGGGATCCCCAAAAGGGTGGCCACTGAGGCTCTTCGTCAAGGATAATTTAGACAGCAAAATTGCGATGGAGGTACAATATGGGTTAAACTGCAGTCAACCTGAAGGATAACAATATAGCAGTTCATCTAATTTTGATCCAATAGGGACATGAGTCACATGGCAAAAGTACGTGGAAGAATCAAATGAATTCTTGAAAATGGAGGGAGTCAGGGTCCAAGTGTTCTGACACCGACCTATGTGTCTGATAACCATCTGGGCCCACTGGACCAGGCAGTGCTAAGTACAATGTCCTCTCAAATTGCTCTTTGTCTCTAGAGATGCTTGTGGGTCTTGCTACTGCTTGTCCATCCTGAGGCCTGGGTCTCTTCAGATTTTCATCCAGCCATGATTTTGATGTCTTTGTTTTTTGTGCTAACTTTCTTGAAGGTCAAATCTATCTTTGAGTGTATGTTAATTTTTATCTATCTGAGCTGCTTATTATAGAATTATCTTATTTCAGTAAGTTGTTTCCTCAGATGAATGTATTTTTACTTTTTCTAATTGAAATCTTTATTGGTTCATTACATATACATATCATGATTGCACTCCACAATGAGAATTTGTACCACTATATGACACAACTTAATTCTCATTTTTTCTCATAGCCCTACCCACCCTACCATCCACCTATATTCATAAACTTTGTTTCCTTTCTTTTTTGTTATAATCTCATTATTTTTCCCCTTCACCCTGTTTCACTTTGAGTATTTTCTATTGCACAATATATATCATACAATTCTAGAACTCATATGAATGTATTTTTAACAGAACACTGGAAGTGAATCTTAGGAATATTCACAATTTGCCTGGAATACTCTATTTGTACTATACATGTGAAAGTGAGGCTGGAGATTAGGAGGTAGCCAAGCAGAAAGTGGGCATGACTTGTCAGTCATAAAGGTCCAGGACACATGCGCAGAAGTTTCCAAGCCCTGCACCTGGAACCAATCAGAACCTGCTCTCTTCAATTCTTATGGCATTAAATCAAGCAGGTTTTTGATAGGACAGGTTAGCCCTGATGTGAGTCTAAAGAATAAAGGATATAAAAGAGCTCTGCTGTTAACCACATAGCACGATGAACGGTCTCAGTGGACTGCTTTAACTCTGTAAAATATATTTCTTTTTCTACCTTTAATAAATATTAAACTTTATATCTTTTTCCTGTATCTTGTCCAATTCTTTGTTCAGGACAAAATCCTGAAAGGAGTCTATGGAACCTGAAATTCTAGTAACAAAATGATAGAGGAAGCTAAACTACTCTTTGGGGGCTGAGTAGACAGGAAGGGTTAGGCAGAGGCGGAGTGGCAAGACCAGGCTGTGGGAAAATAACAGAACACAAAAACTGGGATGGCAAGGAAATGTGCCTGGAAAAGCTCTCCTTGCTTACACTTAATTATCTTCAAGAAAGGTTCTGCATGACATATTTCCAGAGGTTAAAGGGTTATCTCAGAAGGTGAAGACGAACACAGTTGGAAGTTGAAAAAGGAGATACTTGTCTAGTGCTGTGTGTGCTTGAACACATACACACACATACACACACAGACACACAGACACATACACACACACAGACATACAATACTGATGATTCTTTAGAGCAGAGCACTTCCTGTTATTATAGACCTCTAAGTTAGAGATCAACAGGCAGTGACAGAGGGATTGGGCACTCAAGAAAATCAGAAGAGGAGGTACATCCAGAGTGTGGGTGGAGGTGAATCTGAAAAGAGCCAAGTCTCAAGATGCACATGCAATATGCAGGTCACAGGGCTCTCTAGAAAGAGATGTCAGCTTGAGATTATGCTGTAAGTAATACTACCTGGCCTGGGGGAGGGGGCACTTAGGCATCAGGTGCATCCTATACCCTTGTAATGTGCCTCACTTTCCTATTAATCAGTGTCAGCCAAGCAATTATACTTGGAACCATATAGGTTGATTGTAGTTTGACCCAGATTGTGAATTTGCTGGATGAGTTACCCTTGACATATGGCTCTCAGTGGCTCCCCTACTCAGGACCTCTCCTGAAAATCTAGGAGCTGTTCTTATTTCCAATAAAACTCTTCCTATCTTCCTCCTTTGCTTTGCAACTTCATTCCTCTGTGTAGTGAGACCACCAACTCAGCATGTCTGATATCTAACAGATGGGAGTTGTATTCCCCTGTCACACTGTGTGACTACATACTGAGCACAGGACTTTATATACATAACTGAAATTCCAACCACAGTGATCTCAGAAAATCCTTAGCTTATTAGTGATGGGCACAAGGACCCCCAACATTCACACAGGTAGGACAGGATGAGGGTCTGAATGTAGGTCTTCCACACTGTGATGGTCTGCTTGGCTAGGCTCAGTCCACTACCCAGAATACCCTCCCTACTAGGTTTCTAGTTAGCACAGGAATAAGGGGAGTGTGATCTGCTTTGCAGCCACACACATACCATCTTCTGCTTATTCTGTACTGTGCTGACTAGGGTGTGGAATGAAGTTTTCAGATGAAGTTGAAATCAATCATCCATTAGCTTTGAATTAATAAGAAAGGAGATTGCCCTGGGTCAGCCAGACCTGACCAGATTGATGCCCTTAACAAGGGATTGTTTTTGAAGCTGGCTTTCTGGCTGGGGCCTACAAGACTCCAGCTTGTTGTTGTCATATTCTGTCCCCACCTGCTTACTTGTGGACTTGGTTTCTTAAATAGTCTCCTTACTTGTGTTAGTCAAACATTGAATATACATACACATATATATGTGTATATATACATATATAATGCATATATACAATACATACATATATAATATGTATACATTATATGTATTATATATGTATATATACAATATATAATGTATATATATTATATAGGATAATATATATGTATACATGTGTATATATATATTTATTTATGCATTTATTATGTGGGTGCATAATGAACTTGGTCAGCTTTTTTCTGTATTTGAACATGTCATTCAAATATCCTTACTGTCTTCATGATAGTATTTCTTCAAATCTTGCTGCAAATGTTATTTTCTTTTCATCTGATGTTTCCATACATTTTTACATATTTAGGCCATTCATCTATACAATAGTTTATTTTTCTCTGTACAAAGTATGTTAAAGAATAGAAGGCAGTGCATTAGCATACCTCATTTATGAAAACTGTTCAATCTTTTCCACAGAATTTGGGAAACACTTCTGAAAAATATTGTGCATCTTAGTGGGCCAAATACTAGAAAAATTCATTGCATTTCTCTTTTGATTTAGTGCTGGGAATACTTTTGAGTTGGTTCTCAGTTTTAAAGCTGGCTGTACATTTTATTTCTAAGCTTCACCAACACTTGCACCAGCCGTAATAGCCTATAGCATTGTATATTCTTCTCTGAAGTATTAATAAACAACCAGGAACAAGTTGTACCTCATGAGCATCTGATGACACATTTAGTACGTCCTGACTCGGCAAAGTGCCTCAGTCTTTTCTGAAAGGCAAGCATTTGGCCGGAGCACAAGTTAGTGAATGCTGCAGATAACTCAAAGTCAGGAACAAAGCTGGGTCCCAGGCTTCAGTGAACAACAAGATAATTGGTGATGACTCTGACAATTGCTTGAAGACCTGTAAATCTTCTGCCAATATCTTACAATTGCTACACTCGCAAACTCACTTCCATAAACAGACCCAGTAATTGCATTTGCCTGGATATGCCCACTATCCAGATCTTTTTAGAATACCTAATGTGATAATAGAAAAAACTATTTACTGGGTGGGGGAGGCAAGTAGCCAAGGGCCATGGGAATTGCAGGACCTTGCTTCTGGAGGTGCCAGGCTCTAGGCTATACCTGCCTGTATTTCTGGAGCTGGGAATACAGGAGGTACAGGACACCACATTATCACTGCTGTACTCCATTGCTTGGTCCCCACAGTTGGGGAGACTGGCATGTGGCCTGCTTGTTATGATTTCATGCACCCATCTATATCTATTATGTCACCTACTTGGGAGTGGTGACCTAGGAGACCAAGGAGAACATGAAGCTCTAGTGACTTTTATGGCCATGAATGATAAAGTGCTTTGTCTCTGACTCAAGAATCTTATTTTTTTTTCCAGTTTCTATAAAATACTAGTAAGAAAGTGGACGCTCCTAGCTAGGTTAAGCTCTCAGGTGCTTCATATTTTCATGAAGTAATTCGGCTTTGTTCAGAAGTGTCACACTGCTTTTCAGCAGCAGATAATATCAACAAACTGAAAAACATCGCAAGAAACCAGCTTGGTCCACTTCCTGTCCTGGGTGTGGCATGTGCAGGCACTGTACTGAAGACCCTGAGGCTGGTATGGGTCCAATGTTCCACTGCTTCAAGTGCAGTGGAAAGCTCAGTACCCACATACGTAAGGGTTTTCGCTTCTCACATGAACAAGTTTAAAGTTATGCAGCTAAAGCATGGTGTGGAGCCCTGCAGTGATGTTCAAGTCCAGACTCCTGTCTGCACCACCATTTTCAGTGACCTATTTGTCCTACTACTTTTACTTTCTCCTCAACCTTCTAATACCTTGTCCCTCTACTCACTCTTACCTTCTTACTCTGCTTAGAAAATTGGAGAACTCTGAAAATACTCTTGCATCTCAGTTCCCCATAGATCCCGCTTCCCATTTATTACCAGGAATTCTTCTAAAGGCATAGGCCCTGGACCAGCTGCAGCAGCACCACCACCTAGAAACTTGTGAGAAATACAGATTCTCACTAGTTCCAGTATCAGAGTAAATGAGCGAAGCACTTGAGAGGTGGGCCCAACAGTCCATTTCCACCAGCCCTGCTGGTGTCTGCTCCGCGGGACAGGTGATGGACCACGGCTGCATGTGAATTCCATGTTCTCAGCCAAATCCATCCCTCCTGCTCTTGAGGTTTCATCCCATCTTCACCTCATTATGACTCCAGACATTCTCTTCTTTCTAATATCACCACATTTTCTACCCGAATTTCATCACTGCTGTCAACACACAATATGACGTTATTTCTCCATTTAAAAGCATTAAACATCTACAAGTTTCTTCTCCCTTTTGCAACAAAATTGTTTGAAAGAGTTGTCCATGTTCAGTGCTGTCATTCCTCCCCTTAGAATCTCTCTTATCTTAGCCCATGACTCCACTGAAATTTTTCCCGGTGAGAGCAAAAGAGACTCCCATATCGCTAAGTCTCAGGGTCAAATTTTATATTCCATCTTATGTGATTATTCAGTAATATTTGATAAAAATATCGCTAAGTCTCAGGGTCAAATTTTATATCCCATCTTATGTGATTATTCAGTAATATTTGATGGAATTGTCCATCCCTTGCTTTGATGTAGTTTCTCAATGAGTTTTTGCATTAGTTTCCAATACATATGACTCTACATTTATGTCTCTTGCTTAACTTCTGGCTACCTATGTGATATTGTTCTTTTGACATCTAACAGACATTTCTATCCAAGTATTTCTAAAATTAAACTGATGATATCTCCCACCAAATTCTGCTTTTCTAGCTGGCCTAATCTTCTCAGAGTTTTGGATCATAAATTTAGAAAGGCAATTCTGATGTTCTGCTTTCCTTCATAGCCCCATCTAGTCTCTCAGAATATTCTATGGACTTTATTTTCAAAATATATCTAGTGTCAACATTGGTAGGATAATTAAGGCTATGGGGCCACTCCACTGCCCTTGCTCCTGAACCACTTGCCTCCACTCCTCGAACCTGGGAAGTACCCCAGGGCCACTCCTCAAACTGTCTCCAGGGTTACTATCCATGGGCAGAGATCAGAAAACCAAAGATGCCTGAGGCTCCCTTGGAAAATTCTGCCATCTCAAACCATGCCTATTTCTTCTACATGACCTATAATTACCTTTCTTCACCTGGAGCTCAGTGAAGGTTCATGTATGGCCTGGATCTTATAATCCAATTATAACAGAGTGAATTATAGGAGAGGTCATGCGTAATAGACACAGGGACCAGACTCAGAGGCCTGTCAATCATGTTGTTAGTCATGCTCTAGAAGGCCCCCTGGGAGGTGCCCGAGTCGAAGTGAAACATTTTAAATCCCTAAACCCAATACTAGTTCAGGTCTCAGAAGAAATGAATGAAGAACTTGGGCGGTGGGTCCAGCAGTCTATGTCCACATTAGATTCTGCCTCCCCTTCAGATTCAGAAAATCACTTCTCTCCTTTACTGTCACCACCTTGCCTAATTGTTATTTTTATCTGCATATAAAAATGAACAACCTTCTTTTTAAACTCATGTCTCCCAAGTATAGTTGCTAGAATGATCATATTTATTTATACACACTTTTTGAGACAGGATTTCATTATGCGGTTCAGGCTGGCCTTGAACTCATGGTGATCCTTTTGTTTCAGGCTCCAGGGTGCTGGGATTACATGTGTGTGTGCTACCATGCCTTGGTGGTATGATCTTTTAGGAACAGTGTTGAGTGTATCTTTCTTCTGCTCAAATCTCTGATGGCTGCTCATTTCACAGAGTGTAAAATCTTAAATTAATTTTTAAAAAATCTATCACCCCAGGAGATCTTGCCCTTGTACTTCTCTTGTCTTATTATCTCTTCCTTCCTCCCTCACATACTCTACCCTCCTTTATATTCCTGGAAACCAACACTTGGAATCTTAGGACCATTCCTTACTTAGCCCCTGTGCCTGTGTTTCACTGTGGAACTTTTATGTGGTCCTTTCCTCATCTCTCTCAGTATGTGCGCTAAACTCAGTTTGTGGTGGGATCTGCACTGTTTATAATTGATATGTCTGCTCCTGCGATTTCTGGTCTTTTCTTGCTAATCTGTATTTAACATGTGTGATTTACCTACAGCGTGTAAGCTCCTGCTTGTGTTGGGACACTGAGAATAATGCCTGCTACCCGTTGGCTAACTTTGTAGTTTTCCTCTCAGAGTCCTGATGTAGCAGCATTTCCTCCAGTCTCTTACCCACAGTCCAGGCAGGAAAAGGAAGATGAACCAAAGTGAAAAGTGGAGAAGAGAAGAGAAGAGGAAGGCGGAGAAGTTAGACAGTGGGAACTGGGAGAAGAGGAGAAAGAAAAAAGTATCCATTTCCTGAAAATAAAAGAAGAAATTCAGAGACATTTGCCAGACTTCTGCCCACAGCTCACTCACTATCACTGAGTCTGTGAGGGCTATAAACGGAATCTCTTGTTATACTGAACAATATTGGGATTTTGCCAATGAGAAAGATGGAGAGAATAAGTGCTGACTAGCTAGTTACTAGCACCTTCAGAAATGCTAGTACTTATATGATCTTCCAAACCACTCTACACAGATGTGAGTTTTTAGTTTTAATAGAAATGAAAGCTGAGGTTGGAAAAGATGAGTCCAGGGCTGCAGTGCTGGTGAGTTGTGGAGGTCTGATCGACTCACACTCCTCCAGCTCTGCCCTGCTATTGCCACTAACCATTAACAGCTGCCAATGTCCCTGCATCTCTCTTAATTAGTTCAATCAACAAAAAATATTGAATATTACTCTCGGTAAATATGCTGGACACTATGAGTGGATGTATCTGAGACTTTTTACTATTACAAAGGCTATATTCCACTAATAACATGAAAGGATGGCTAATAAATAAATTACCTAAGAAAGTCCATGTGGTGAGCAATGTGTGCATGCGAGTATATGAGAGAGGGAGAGACAGACAGACAGAGACAGACAGAGAGTGACAGTCCCCTCACATACCTGAGAAGGAGGGAGGGAGGGAGAGGGGGAGGGAGAGGAAGAGAAAGGGAATGAGAGCGAGACCACCAGGCTGGGTCTGAGAAGTTATCAGAAAAGAGGTGAGACCTGATCTGGACACAGAAAATGGATCTGCAGGAAGAAAGGGCATGGATGTTTAGGGAGCAAGATAACTGTCTGTCAGCAAAAATAATGACATGTCCTTGCCCAGGACACAGTCTGAGAAATAATACTGGGGAGATTGATTATAATTTTAATGTAACCTGACACAAATGAAGAAAGATAGTCCTAATACGCATGCTGTTGGTAGATTTACCAGTGAGGAAGGCGAGTGAATGCGGATGTGTATCCATCTCATCTCATTAATGGACAGAGGAGTTCAGTGGATAAAATCAGGGCTGCAGAACCCCTGAGGGCAGGGACCTTGCCCTTATATACAGTTGTAATTCTTTCCTCCCTGGCTCTTCCTGCCTCACTTCTGCCAATCTTCATTTGTAGGTGGACCAAGATTGAAACTTTAGGAGCTGCCACATATATGACTTTTAGGAGGTATCAATTTCTTTTAAAAATAGTCTAAATGTGCTACTTTTGTGCTCTGGGCAAGTTACTTTGTGATTTGTTCTGTGGGAAACCTCACCTACTATTCTGCCCAGGACTGACTGTCTAGATGAGCCAGCAAGTATCATTCCTGGGCTAGTCTACCAGGCCCAGCCACCCTGCTCAGTGTCTTGAACATTGGGTTTCTCTGTCCTAGAAGTGCTCTAATCCATCAGGCGCCTAGCAGGTGCAGTGCAGCATAGACAGCTGGCCTCAGTTCCTGCTGCACAGGCCAGAGGAAGAGCTCCGTCTGGCTGCTGGAGAAGTTCCTGTTTTACCATGGTATAGGTGCTATAGATAGTGGACTTGCGACTTCGGACACTGTTGTGTGGTACTCTGTGGGGTGTGCTCAGGTGGACATCCTTGCCTTCTCCCAGTTATCTTGTGACCTGGATATGCCCCAGAAATCTTTTTTAGGTCTTCTGGTGGTCAGTGCAGGGCAGCAGGTGCTGTGTGAAGCCACTGCTAGTGAAGTAGATGTGGGTGGTCCTTTGAGTGTGGAAAGTACAGCCTCCCAGGGCCCTGTGGAGATTCTCTACCCAGTCTCTATTGCTGAGCTGAACCTTAGCTGCTTCTTTGGTATGTTACTTGGGGGAGGGTCTGTTTCAAGGGGCAGAGAAGACTGTCTGTGTCCTTCTCTTTCCAAGTCCTCAGGGTACATAGGGGCATGCAGGGAGATGCTGACGTTCAACAATGGTACTCGCAGACAAGGTCATGAAGGAGTGAATATGGCCAAATTAGTCTGGGTGTTGAGTCAGCAAGTGGTATTTGCAAATTGTGCCATATATTAGTGCTAATGCCCCAATCTGAATAAGCTTTGGACAGGAGAAGTGGAAGAGTTTTGGAGTCTCAGATCCAGGGTTTTTACATCCTTCCAGGGTCCTTTGATTAGGTCCGCTGATTTTGCCTTTCTCGTAGCTCACTTTCTAGCTTCAATGACAGTAGAGATCTTCTCCTGCCTTAATTAATGTCTCTGTAATCTCAACTTGTGCTGGCTTGCCTGGCTTATGGCAGTGTCCTAGTCCGTACACAGAAGGATATGAAGCCAGACACTGAAGCAAACTTAGGATTCCCTCCTGCTTGACCCACTGTCCCTTTTCTTCTTGACTAGAAAGATAGCAACTGGCTGATGCTCTTCATAGTCCTGCTTTCCTTGAGCTGGCTTCAAGAATGTGCTTGCCAGACCACTTCAGGAACATGTGGCTAACTCTAGCCAGTGCGATGCAGGGCAAGTGATGTGAGAATTTCTGATCTAAGGGGCTTCAGAGGTTGTGTGAGTTTTCTGTGCTCTTTCATTATCCCTGTTGGCAAAAGCCAGTTGACCACCTATGGAGATAAGCACAACCTGGACTTTTGAGTAGGCATAGGGAAAGAGGCGCTGGAGTTCATTTATGCTATGTGATTGTTACTAATGCTGAATCTACTCTATTCTAATTTAGAAACCATTCAGAAATGTTTCTCCCAAGTGATACGTCCCATGTGTCCTACTCTGTTTCTCTGGGGACAGAGTCAGCCAAGTTGAAATTAACTTTATAATAATATACTACTGAAAGATACTAGAAAGTCACTTGAGAAATGGGAGATAGTCCAGAAATAGAGTTGCTTATAGATTAAAAAGAAAATGGACTTGGACGAATGGCAAAAGGTTAATCAGAAGTTCAACTTGAAAACATTCCCATACAAGGAAGAGAAAAGAATTCAAACTTACAGATTCACAGCTAGTAACTTAATTTGGGAAGAGGAGGATGAATTGATCACCACAGGTTTATGAGTGCAAGGTTATATGTGGAAGAAAGAAAGAGGACAAGAAAGTTAAAAGCAAAAATCCACAGAAAATTCTTAAAATCAGATGGCTGTTTATCAGGGGATGTTATGAGTCCTTGTTTCTCCTTAGACTCTTAGTAGATCCTCATGGAACAGAATTATGGAAGAAAGAGAGAGAGAGAGAGAGAGAGAGAGAGATGGAGACAGAGACAGAGAGAGAGACAGAGACAGAGACAGAGAGACACACAGAGAGATATTGAAAAGCACAGTTAGATGGTACAGCCTCCATGTGCTTCAGTCTCTTGCACACTTTCCTCTAAAGGACCAAGACTTGAAACATCTTCTCCTTCACCTGTTAGAACAATAGCATTCAGAGTGATGCTAGTGAAACCCTCTCATCTTATCTGCATAATCCTATTTTTTGGAGATGAAAAGTTGTTTATGAGGGACAATATGGGGAAAGCAGATGGTCCCTCTGCTTTGGGTACTTTTTAAATCCAGATCTTTCTGATTTCTGGCCTGGCTTTTCTACTCTTCTGGCTTTGGGGGTATGATTGTATCACACAGGTTTTGATGGAATAAGGAAAGATGCTACTTAACTTTTATGGTATATTGGATTTTTGTATGTATTTCCTTAATTCTGATTTCATAATTTCATTCACAATGAATTTTGAGGTTTAGTAAGGAATGAAAACATTATGTACTGTAAACATGTACTAATAAAAGGGGTTATTTTCATTCTTGAAATTTTGCTTGTTGGTTGTGAAATATGAGACAGCAGGGATTGGCATGACTGTAAAAGTTAAATGGTGCCAAAGTAGCTTGCTGGTAATTGTTTTGGCTCAACATGTAGAACTGTGAATGATTTTCTAATAAATCTGTAATAACATAGTTTATACATGATGACAATTAAAGTAACAAGAGAACTTCAAGGAGTAAATATTTTATGTAATGAATTAACCAGGCATGGTTCATTCATGAATGTTAATTAGAATCCGGAGGTTAAATTTCGGTGTGTTATGAAGTCAAGTTATGCTAAGTAATCAAGTAGATAAAGACTAATGATGCAGAGTTTGCATTTTGATTTACTGTCATCTCTTCCTACCAAAAATGCCAGATCACTCACAGGGCTTCCGTCAGCAGCTCTGCTCCCCCTTCTGTTCCTCAGAGGAAACAGACTCCTTGTCTTCCTTTGGTGACAATAGGCAGAGCCACACAAGTTTCACAAATCTTCTTTCACTGTCAGGTTAAAGGACACTGGCTAGCCAAGCTCACTACAGAAACACCTGCAGACTGTACATTCAAATGAAGTTCAGCAAGGCCAGGTATGATACAAAGTATAACATCCTTTCAAAATATTGGAGTCCTAATACTTGGAACCTGTCAATACTTTGGTTCATGGCAAACAGATTTGTATGTGAAATTGGGTTGAGGATCTCAGCTTGAGGGCATTATCTTGGGTTACCTTAGTGGGCCCCAGGTAGTTACAAGAGTTCCTAAAAGTGGAAAAGGGAGGCACTAGTGGAAGCAGAAGAGATAATGTGAGACCCTGACTTGTTGTGGTTGGTCTCAAAGAGGGGGAAGGAGCCACAAGTCAAAGAATGCAAGTGGGCTCTGGGAGCTAGAAAAGGGAAGGATATGGACTTGTTCATAGGGCTCCCAGAAAGGAGGCCTGATATGTTGACCATCACTTAGTGAGATCTGTGGGAAATTATTAGACTATGGAGCCATAGAATAACAAGTCTGTGTTGTTTAAGCCATCATCTTTATGATAATCTGTAACAGCAGCAATAGAAAACTAACATACTAGAGACTAAATCTAAATTGCTCACTACAGTGTCTATGGCTCCTGACATGTGGACATTTGTTTGATGAATGAATACAACTATTATTATTAATACTATTATTATTCAGATGCACATGACTAGAATCTCATTCATGTGTACTTCTGAATATCCTTTTAGGAATTGAGATTTAATGTACTGACTCAGAAGCACTGCAAAATCCAGAAACAGCTACTGGAGAAAGTGTAACTATATTTACTGTAGGTGTGGAGGGAGGAGAGGTATTTCAGTTTCTGCAGCATCTGGAATAGGTTATCCTTCTATCATCTCCAAAATACTGTCTCTGACTCCCATTGCTGCTTGTCCCCACTTTACCTTTCTCACAGGTAGTATTATAGCAATTCTCCTGGCTTCACTTTTCACTGGCCTCCAGTGAAACTTCCCAGGCATCTGTGAGTGAATAGTTTCCAGAAAGAAGGGAAATTGATCACTGTGACTGCCAGACATACTCTACTGTCAGCACAGGCCCTGGAACTCGCTGGTGCCCGCACACTGAGGGAAGCGAGGAAGACATGGACTGTGCCCTTACCCATGTCCCATGCTGGACTAGACACTACTCTGAGTTTGTGGACTGGGTGTACTTTATTCTCTTGTTCCCCAGAAGTATTCTCATTTAGACCTTCAATTAGTTGTGGAGAATGCTTCACAGAACATGATTGGGTCTATAACCAACAAGGATAGGGCAGTGTTGTTTTCTAAGGAATTCTGTTAGCTAGGAGAATTACTAGGTCAACCAAAATTATAGCAGGAGTTTTCTTTAGACATTTTTATGTGCACACATTCTGTCCTATGTCCTATGTTATATGCACATCTGTAGCCCAGCACTGGCCTTGTGTAGTAGATTAAGTAAATACAAAGTTAGTGGACTGTCCGACTAAGCATTTATCTAGCTGTGTTTAAGACAAACAGTTCTTCATTACATCAAGGAATTCTTCAATAATTACTGTTTTGGATATTCCATCCTCAGAGCGGAGTCCGTGGTTGCTGTCCTCAGTACCCTGATCTTGGCCGGTAAGCCTGGGTGCCCCCTTCACTCCTCCTCGTTATAAGCTCCATCTCCTCCTAGCTCCCTTTTCCATCCTCACCGTGACGTTTAATGGTGTCTATAAACTTTTATCTTGTCTTTTATGTGGTTGCTGCTAAATTTCTTATGCTGTCATTTTAATGACTCATTTTCACACTTTTTCTAGTTGCTCTCAGTACTATGATGGGGGATCTGGCTCTTTTTTGAACAATAATGTCACTCTCAGTGTTGTATTCTGTTACATCATGCAGGGCTGTCAGCTTAGAGAAAAACTTTCAGGGCTGAATACAAATCTTTCCTGTCACAATTCTGTGGCGTTTCCATTCTCTGACAGTTTAAAGTCCTAAGAACTGTGCTTCAGAAATGTGTTCCAGCTCATGATGATATCTGTGACCTTGAACTTATGTTGATAGCATGCGCATGGTGCTTTGTAATTTTCTTCCTAGTGCTGTATTTTGAGATGCTACGTATGAGTGATCTGTATCATCCTTGGCTTTGCCTTCTTTGGCAACCTGTCCTGTAGCTTCTACTTGACACACTTCTAGTACCTAGCCTGGCAATGAGTCCAGTGTAGACACTAGTGGCTGCTGAACTGGGTTTCAAAGGTCTGTACATTTTGTTGCTTATTGTGGTTCCCTTTTGGGCCTCACTGCCCAACTGAAAGGAGATGGCACATCCACCAGCTGCATCCCTGTGACTGTCTGGCTGATCCACTACAATCACTAGTTGTGTCCGAGTTGCTCTACCTGAGAAGTAGTCATGGCTACTCCAGAATCTGAAGGTATTTAATTCCGGATATAATAATGCAAACCACTCCAATATTTATTGATGAGTATTAATCCATATTTTGTAATTGAGTATAAATTTCATCAGCAGTCCAGAATATTGCTTATGTTAGTGAAGAGAGTCACTTCAGTGTGGTCCTAGTGTTTAAAACACATCTTTTGAAAGTAAGTTGCCCATGACATGCGTGGCTAGAGCTGTTTTGGGGCATGTTGCTCCCTAACATTCAGTTTTGTTCATTGTGACTGATGCTTTTTTTGGACTTGTGCTGGCCTAGAGCAATTGACAAGTCGGTTACTTACTTTCTATGTTAGAGTTTATATTAAAATTCTGTGTCACAAATGACCCTATTGCCAGATATTCTGAAGCAAAGGTGCTCTATGGGAGATAACTTTGTAGTGTACCTGGTTAAGTATATTTCATTCCTAGAGAATTTCTTTGAGTCTCTAATTCCACAACACACTCCATCAGCTGCTCAGCTGAACTGGTCGGAGCTCACTGCCAGGTGCTGAAAGAGCTGAAAAAGGCAACGGGGCAAATTGAAAGTCATCATGTGGCCTTGATCACTTACTGCCATGACACCAGCAGGATGCGGACCTGGCTGCTCCTGTCCTATTTTCCCCATGAGAACTTAGCAGTTGAGGAGCAGCAGACATGGCAGTCTCTCATCACCGAAGGAGCCTCAAACTGAGGCACCGACATGCTACGGAGAGGGAGACTTCCCCTGTGAGCCTGGAAAAACCTTTGTAACTGCAGTGGTCAAGGCAAAATGAACAATTACACATGGGTGTTTGGCCAGGAGCTGGACTCCCTATGCACAGTGACCAGGAAGGTGATCCTCTTTGAATGAGGACTTGGTTACTGGGAATTGCTTGTGACTGTTATTCTCACCACAGAGTCGCCAGTCATTCTCCCTGCAGCTGTTCTAAGCCTAAATTATGTCACGCATCCCTTCTAACTGGACAGCTTCCATCAGTAACATTTCCTTTGATGTAGCTAAAAATCCAGCCATGAGGCCTTCCCTTCACAGCTCACAGGCATTGTACTTGCAGAATTTTCTAGTCAGGTTCCTCTGAGTTCTGTCTAAAGGTTACCCGGGTCAGCTCAGGTCAGAGTGATTTGTGAAGATTCTGAATTCTACAGAAAGAGATCATTGCACAGGGCAATCCAAGGATGACTTTCTGCCTCCCAATTCCTGGTACTTGCATCAAGGCAAAGATGCTGAAGCCACTGTGGCAAGTGACGTCTCATGGTATATTCGGTGTGTGTGTGTGTGTGTGTGTGTGTGTGTGTGTATGTGTAGTACATGTGTGTGTCGTAGTCAGTTTGCACTGCTGAGACAGACACATACACAAGTCAAAAGAGAAGCTACAGTTCCAGAGGTTTTAATCTCTGGTCCGTATACCATGGGGGAGGAGAGAGGCTCAGCTCCTGGTTTCCAGAAAGACCTGGTAAGAACCGGAGGTGAGGGAGCCAAGGACTAAATACAGTTCTCCAGATCGGGCCCCAGGATCCACTCAGACCCATCCAGAAATGTGCCTTAGTAATCTCCTAGGCATATCCAAGCAAGTGGACAATCCAGATTAACCATCATATTTCAGTGTATAATGCTTTTTTATGCATAATTTTGAAGCAATCAGTGCCACATAAAAAAGTGATTTTTAAAAAAATTTGGTGTGTAATTTTCCAGGCTTGTTTATTTAGCAGATTTAAGGGCTGCATTTCACCTCATTTATTTTCACATTAAATTCCTTTTGTACACTACAGGGAATTGACAGCATGGTGGGACTTATACTTCACTGTTCAGTTCAGATGATTGCTCTTTCTCTCTGGGTCACCCTCCAGAGGGCAACCTGGTATTTGGTAGTGGGAGCTGGACTTATGAGATTGGATTGATTATTTCTGCTAAAACACTTTAAACTTATTCAAAACACAGAACTAGTAACTTTTTTTCAAAAAATTATCTTTATTGGTACATTATGAATACACATCATAATTGCATTCAACATTAAGAGTTTGTACCAAAATATGACATGACTTGATTCTCATTTTTTTCCTTTCCCCCATACCCCCGGCCTGCCTCCCTCCACCCCCTATATACACAGTTTTTGTTTTCTTAACTTCTTATATGCATCCTTACTTACAAGGTTTTCTTACTGATATACATCAACATGTAACCACAGAGTTCTGTTGTGCAAATAAAAGGGTCTCATCCTGGCAGGATTTGGTAGAGTAACAGCTCAGAACATTAGTTTTTATAATCCTTACTCCTAGAATTCTTTTCTCAGGGAAAACCCTTTTGAGGAATGTGCATGTCTAGAAGTCAGACTGCATCTTATGGGAAAGCATGTCTCTGAGTTGCCCCCAGGGTAGTTCTAGGGGCCTGTCTGCTTAGGGAGAACTTTGGTCTAACAGGCTCTTGGGCTGAATCCATTGAGAACAGTTTAAGAAAAAAACAATGCATTTCCCAATTCATATTTTTAGCCACAATAAGAAAAATAATGAGATTGTAACAAAAAAGAAAGGAAACAAAGCTTGTGTATATAGGGGTGGGGGTGGAAGGGGGGGTAGGGGTATGAGAAAAAATGAGAATTAAGTTGTATCATATACTGGTACCAATTCTCATTGTTGAGTGCAGTCATGATGTATATATGTAATGTACCAATAAAGATTTCAATTAAAAAAAAAAAGGACAGCAGCAGTAAAAGAAATAGGCGATTATTAAGAACTTACCATGTGAAGAATGGTACTAAGGGAGTCAAAGACAGCACTCACTTCTCTCAGCTGTGTTGTACGACAGTGTGCAGAAGGTTGCCAACCAGGAAAGCTACTTAAAGCTTGATGTCCAGAGTTCTGATGAGGATTCAGTTACAAGCACATGGTGGACCTCCGTCCTTAGCCCTGGTGAGGCTGAGCAGATGCCCAGCCCTCAAGCTTCTTTCCTTAGTCATGTGGGTAGACTGCAGAGTGGTCCTTGGCATTCAGGTGAATGAAAACATGTTTCTCACTCAGAATTTCTGAGAACTTAGACTTCCTAGAAATCAAGGGTGGAGAAGACCAAACCTCCCTTTGGGCAAGGCTAAATTCTTTACAGGACAGGTAGTGTTTGCTCTAATTTTTTTTTTTTTTTATTTTGCAAATAAAGAAAACAAAATTGAAAGACACTAAGTTACACATTGTGGCTGGTGAACTGGGCTTTACAGTTTGGAAATGTGACTTCAGAGGATTAACTCTTTGCCTTTGTTCCTTACAAAAGTGTTAACTGACCAAAGCATGATCTGTTCTTGACCCAGTGGTTAATTCAGCATAAATGCACATGTTGTCTAATAAGTCATAGCCAGATAAACTCACACCATAATCTTTTTTTTAAATTACCTTTATTGGTACATTAAATATACACATCATGATTGCACTCCATAATGGGGATTTGTACCAGTATAAGACACAACTTAATTCTCATTTTTTCCCATAGCCCCACCCACCCTACCACCCCCCCATATATATAAAATTTGTTTCCTTACTTTTTTGTTACAATCTCAATGTTGTCCCCTTTCACCTTATTTTACATTGAGCATTTTCTATTTCACAATATATAACATACAATGCTAGGACTCATTTACATCTTCATTTTCTCATACCAGAGAAAAGATGCGATATGTATCTATCTGTGACCTATTTATTTCACTTATAAGGATATCCTCAAGATATGTCCATTTAAGTAGAAATGATTCAAACTTATCATTTTTTATGGCAGAGTAGTACTCCATTCTATAGAAGAACCACAGCTTTTTTATCCAGTCTCCAGTTGATGGACACTTGGGTTGTTTCCAAGATGTAGCAATCACAAACTGGGCTGCTATACACATGGGTGCACATATGTCACTGTGATAAGAGTCTTTTAATTCTTGTGTCACACCATAATCTTGATGTTAACAGGAAATCTTTTCATCTCAAGGATAGCTGGGAAAATGTCACTCTTGCTTTTGTGGCTTTGCCCGCTCCCAACACTTCTATGGATCATCAGAATTGTTGCTGTGTGCTGTGCTTCCCCCAGTGACTCAATGCTGCCCACCTCTGCAGTTGCTCAGTGTCCAGCCTGTGAGGTCTCCATTAACTTCATTTATACTGCTCTAGCCATTTCTTTAACTGCTAATTCAGCAATGACAGGGTGAGACTTGCCTCCAATGCAAATGTATTTGGAGATACATTCTACAAAACATGTTTTCCTGTAAGATGTCTATGAAACTTCTAATTGGTTCTTTTTTGTTATTTTTAAAAAGTTAAAAAAAGACACTTGTGCATCATGTGATGATTATGAGACTCTTTCTCTGTGCACTAAAGATGGTTTATATGTCTTCTTTTTAACAAACCCCTTCTTCAGTGACTACACACACACACACACACACACACACACACACACACACACACACTCATACAGAGCAGCATAGCACTGGGTACACTGCTTGGGCTTTGCTTTGTGGCAATTGTTTACGTAAACTACAGTGGCCATATTTTCTCTGCCCCAATTTGAGACACATGGCCCAGTGAGGATGAGTATACATTTGGGTACACAGGACATAATATTTCTTTCCCAGAAAACCTGAGACATACGGTCTCCATATGTATAGAATATATGGCCTCTTGCATGTCTATTTATTGTTTCATTTCTGGTCACATGAATATGTAATGATAGTAATGTGACTTTTATAGACTCCATCAGGGGCTTTCCATTTGGAAGATATTCATCATTTCTGCTTATGGTAAAATTGCTTCTCAATTTAGTGACCAGCTTTACAGTATAAGTTATGTATCTTGGCTTTGATGTTCCATACAGAATATATTTTCTTATTTCTATTTAGGGATCTGTGTTCTGTCTAGGCAAAAAAAAAAAAAAAAGAAAGGTTGTATGTGTTCATTTGTTCTTAAAATGTCTTTGGAGGACATTGCTTGGTGGCGGATGATTTCAGAGTAGGTGTGTGGGGAGGAAGTTCCACAAAATAGATGAAAGTTTATTTCCCAGTTGGGGTCACTGATCATAGCTGTCTTTGAAAGACAAAGTTAAGTGATGAATGAAGAAGGATAAGAAAGTGGCAGAGGGCCGGGGAGTTAGCTCAGTGGTTCTAGCACCTGTCTTGCAAGTGCTAGGGCCCGGTTCGATCCCTGGTAACCACATACAATACTGGGTGTGGAGACTCACACCCAGCAGCAATCAGCACCACATACCACAGTGCTGGACGTGGTGTAGTGGCTCATGCCTGTAATCCCAGCACTCATGAGGCAGAGGCAGGAGGATTGCTGTGATGTGAGTTTGAGGCTGAGCTCAGGGCTAACCTGAACTGCATAGTGAGACCCTGTCTCAAACAAAACAAAACAAAACAGAACAGAACAAAACAAAACAAAACAAAACAAAAAACCCTAAAAAACAAAAACAAAAATAATGTGGCAGAAACATGAAAAAACAATGCTTCAGAAGGCTTTTCCCCTCTGTAGTTTTTTTTTTTTTTTTTTTTTTTTTTTTTTAGGTTTTTTGAGACAGGGTCTCGCTTTGTGGTTCAGGCTGGCCCTGAGCTCAGCCTCAAACTCACATCACAATCCTCCTGCCTCTGCCTCCCGAGTGCTGGGATTACAGGCGTGAGCCACCATGCCCGGCACTGTGGTATATGGTACTGGTTGCTGCTGAGTGTGGGTCTCCACACCCAGTATTGTTATGTGGTAACCGGGGAATCAAACCCAGGTCCTTGCACTTGCGAGACAGTCGCTGGAACCACTGAGCTAACTCCCCGGCCCCTCCCCTCTGTAGTTTTTTACCTTCATTCTGATCCTGTGGTAGTAGAGAACACAGATGAAGTGGCTTTAATCTGTAACAGAGCAAGCAGCACTTGTGGGAGGCAGAGCAAACATTGATGAGTCCTGTGAGCATTCATTCCATATGTTTAAGTAAAGAAATGCTCAGCATACGAGCATTTTTAAAATAGAAAATCAGTCAGCAGCAATTGACGACATTCTAGGAGATGAAGGTAGCAAAGGTTGATTTATTTCACTGGAATAACTAGATGCTCCCAAAGAAAAATGATCTCCGTGTGACAGGTAAGCTAAACTGGACACATGCAGCTCTTCACAGGGGATGCTGTGAAGAGCTACCTACCAGTACCTTGCATGTCTCCCATGTGGCACTGACCTTCATATGTACACGACATCCAAGTGTGATGTCCAAAGACAAGGCTGCAGCTAGTAGGAGAGCCTGTACCATTTTTGTCTTTCCCTGGGTGATTTTCAACCCAAAGCAAGCTCTATCCAACATTCTTTAGTTTTTGATAACAAAAATTATCTAGCATCTTTCTCAAGTTGAATCTTCATTTCCCCATGG
This sequence comes from Petromus typicus, assembly GCA_004026965.1. Taxonomy (NCBI): domain Eukaryota; kingdom Metazoa; phylum Chordata; class Mammalia; order Rodentia; family Petromuridae; genus Petromus; species Petromus typicus. The sequence continues at coordinate 33,914 of PVIR01011337.1, forward strand.
GTGTATAATGGTAATTTTCTCCTTCAGTCTCTTCCATTCTGTGAACACAGACAGTCACAACTTTGTTGAAAACCTTTCAATTGTTTCTGATTAATCTTAGGTAAAGGAAAAAAATTCTCAGCAGCAAGTCTGATTTCCTGTTGTCTACTTGCTCCACTGTAGCTAATACTATCATAACACTAAGTGCCATGTAGAAAGTTCTTTGGCTTTTAGGGTCTGTGTCCATTGTGGTCCCCTCAGACAAAGCTCTTTCTCTTTCCTATCGTGGTGACTTCACTCTCAGCTATCAAGTCTCTGCTCTTGTGTCACCTCCCAGGAAACTTCTCTGACCTTCCAGCCAATCTCCTACTGATGTTCACATCTCTCCTCTACTTTCATTATGACATTTAATACAAATGTAAAAAACTTTTCCTAGGTAGACTGAGATCTACACCATCAGAAATGGCATCTTGTTGACTTTTGTACTCCAAACTTAGCACATATTCTGTACACAGTGTGGTGTGGGCTGTGTGCTTATGGGATAAAACAAAGCTTTGTGTAGACTACGTAATCACATCACTACGTGCTACAAATACAGTGTGGCAGTTATGTGTGGGCTCTGGCCTTGGGCTGCTGGCTCCTCTCCCAGTTCTGACATTTACTAGCTGTGTGATCTTGATGAGAGTAAGTAGTCTCTTTGTGCAACAGCTGTACACACTAAGCACCGCTGGCGAGGTGAGGCCCAGGGTGTGGAGCTGACCCTGTGGAACACATGCAACACCACTGTCTGCTGTGAGCCCTGGGATGGTCATGACCATGGTGCCCCCAAGGAGCAAAATTTAACTTCGCAGGAAAATGGCCTGTGGAGCTGAAGCCAGATATACACCCCATTTGCCAGGAAGCTCTTATTTTCAATTTGATAATGTTCAGATCTCTTTTTCTGGTCACAAATACTTTCTGTGTATTTTTCTTTCTTTCTTTTTTTTTTTGCACCTAGCACCTGTTAGTTTACCCCAAGGATGCGGAGACAAGAGAACTATTTTGGTTCTGAATTAACATTTTTGTTCTAGAGCAGTAAAGAAGAGGTACACAGGGATACCCCCCAAAAATTGGAAGCCTGTGAAGTTATGTGGGTTCTCACCTTCCGACTGCTGGACACCTGATCTCACATCTCAACAGTGTCTTTTTGCTTGCCTGGCTGGGAGACCCTTCAAATCAATCCTGCTTTCAGACTCATTCCTCCCATGAGTAGCTCTCCCGTCTCTCAAAACAGCTGCCAGATCCTAAAACAAGACATTTCCTGGGGCTGTGCTCTTTCCAAAAGGGGCTGAAGTATGCTTCTGCCAGGCTCAGGTGGCCTGAGCAGAAGTGTACCGCCACCTCCGTGGGGGTGGGGGTGGGGGGCATGGCGACAGCTGGCAAAGTCTTCTTACCTGAGAGACAATGTTGAAGAAAGCCACCTATGGCTTTGGATTTTGACACAAGACCACAGCTTTTGGAATCTGATTTCAGACGCAATGTTATTTTGGGACGCAGACGAAAAGATCTGGGAGCAGACCTCACTGCTGGGAAGTAGTTTAAAGGAAATCTGACATATGGAATGGCATTAAATGTCCTCTCTGAGGCTCTGAAGCAAAGACATATTTTCCTTTAGTTACGTAATTGTTTATCCAACTGCATGGGCGTCAACATGAGCCTTTGTTCTATGAGTTGGGAAAAGAAATCCGATTCGATTTCTTTTTATGCAGCCTGTTCATTTTCACAGGAAGATTTAATTATTCCCTTCCTTACAAGGCTATAAATGAGTCTGCTGGGCTGGTTTCTGACACAAGGGTTCTCATCATTATTCAGATTAGTTTTCACTTTTCTAAACTGGTCTTTTGCCTCCCGCTACTGGAGCCCCGCCAGCTTTCGGAAGAGGATTAAATAATCCTTTGCTCACAACTTCCTACATGTTGTGCTATTTTGTTCTTTCCCAAATGTCATCCTGTGCTCACACATACGTTCTCCTTGGGTGAGGATTTCAAATGTCCCTGTGGTTCATTTCTCTGGGGATCGGGTTGGGGATGAGGATGATCTGGCCAAGGAAAGGCAGCCTGGGCTGGAGTCCAAGATTCTGTATGTGGAGGCTGAGCTGGGGCTGGAGCTGTTTCCCTCACAGAAAGGCCTGGATCCAAGTTCACCATACGGGCTAGTTGTGCTGCTGTAGCAGCAGCAGAGACGGAGAGCATCGTTAGGAAAGGAATAAATCCCGAGACAAGGGGACAAAGGAGGATGCCCAAAACAGAAGATAGGTAACATGGGCAACTCGGGCTGGCTGGTTGCCAACTTTGCATGTAAATGTCTATTACTCACACTAAAGTGCTTTCATGTCCCCAAAGTGCATGGAGGATCAGGGGTGGAAAACAGGAAGAACATTGTTGTCCTTGCCATTTCAGGTGTCATTCGTTATATATATACACACACATGGACCATGGGAGAAAGGATAAGTGGAGAGAGAATGAAGACTTCCTTCACATTCTTGTCCTGTCTCCCACACCATAGAATCACATCTCCAGTGTCCGCATCTGGCTTGAGCAGACGGAGGCCAAATCCGCCCCTCCAGACAGGGCGCAGGACCTCCTGTTCACGTGTTACTTGGCACCGTCACTCGAGCTGTTGCGTTGGCCTCCACTGACTACTTGCGTGTGGGAGTGTTTTCCTGCTTTTTTCCTCACATCCTCCAAATCCTTCAGCGTGAAAGTCTTTGCTTTTCTCACTGCCTCTGATTGTTGCAGTATTTTATTGCCTAGGGAAGTTTACGTTCCTATCCCAGCCCAGCCCTGCTCCATCCAGTGACCCAGACTATCTGGGTCAGTGCCCAGGCAGGAGTGGGTTTAAGCTGCTTCCCAGGCAATTCTGATGGGCAACCAGGATCCAGAACAGGCAAACGGAAGTGAGATTCAACCCTTGGCCTTAGGACTCAAAGAATCAAATGGGTCAGTGAAAGATGGGGCACTTTCATGAATATAGTGAAACAACAGTAGATAAATCCCAGAGCTCCCGTCTTACCTCGAGGAGGAGGTAGCGTGCCAGGGCTGTGGCACTGTGGCACTGAGCAGCATTTATGTGGTGCGGCTAATGCTCTGGTGTGGAGCGCTGAGTCAGTGTGTGTGTGTGTCCCGGGAGTGGCAGGAGTGCAGCACGGGGGTACGTGCTGGGCTGTGCAGAGCTCTGTGAGTCAAGCTCAGTGTGTCCTTGACACAGGGGTGTGTGGCTGGGTGGAGATGTGATCAGTTTTGCTTGTTAAAACAATACTCTCTGGTCTGGTGAGCAGAATGTACTCATTGGAAAATGGCAAGGGCGTGAGTGGGGAAGGGTAAGAAAAGAGGATGGAGAGGGGCCTGGCTCTGAGGGGATCCACAGTGTGACTGGGCTTTAGGGCAAAGGTGGTAACTTCCATTTGGCTGGATGGGCATCTGGGTGAAGGGTGGACACTTCACAGAGCTTGGACAAAGAACAAGGGGCTTTCCTCTTTTCTTTCTTCCTTCTTTCTGCTTTTCTTTCCTCTTCCTTCTATTTTTCTTTCTCTCTCTTTTTTTCCTTTTGTTTTCTTTCATTTCTTTTCATCTTTCTCCTTTCCTTCCAGTAAATCAAATTAAACCACTCCCAGGGCTTTCACACTGAACTACGTATCTAACTCTTTTTATTTTTTATTTTGAGATAAATTCTCACTACTTCACTAAGTTGTCTAGCCTGGGCTCAAACTTGTGATCCTGTGTCCTGAGCCTTCCAGAGTAGCGGGATTAGAGACATGCAGCACTGTGCCTGGCTTCCACCTTTCTCCTTCTTCTTTTTGTTTTTCCCAAAAGAAAACATGCTGTGATGTGGACCTCTTAGGGGTGAGGTAGCAGTAGTGGGCACAGACTGATAGCTTTCAAAGCAGACCACGATTGTAAGTGACTATAAGGTAAAGACAGATTTGGAGCCAACGCCATTGAGAACTGTAGACCCATGTGAGGGTGAGGTCCTTCCAGCAAGAAAAAGCCAGCTAGGAGAAGGAGCCTGAGTGCTGTGGGCTCTGCACATCACTGCTTTGAGAAAAGCTGGAAAGGATATCGCTGAGGGTCCTGAAGAAAAACATTCTGAGAGGAAGAGGAGGAAAAAGAAGAGAAAGAGGAAGGAAAAGTGTAGAGAACTTCCTAGCCCAGACTGTTCTGAGCTCAAGGCCCATGCCCTACGATATCTACAGGATGCCACACTTGGTGCACTGCAGGTGGCCTGGACTGCACATGCCCAGACCAAGCTCTCCAATTTCTCCTCCTGCTGGACTCCTCTTCTCAGGTACTCATACCAGACTCCCAGAAATCTCATCCAGTTGCTAACAGAGTCCTTTGTCTCTACCTTCCAGATCTGCTGCTATCACATTGTTACCATCCTGACTCAAGAATGAGCCATGCAGTGGGTTGTTTCCATCCACCCCTGTCTTCATTGCCTGTCAACCATGCAGCACCTACAGAAAAGGCTTGAAAGTGTGAAAAGCTTACAGTGTGTCTCTCCTGCCTACAGGCCTTCAGTAGGCTGTTTTGACCCTGAGTAGTTAGTTTTTACTGTGGGCGGCCAGGTCCAGCCTAGGCAGCCCTTCTCTTGGTGTTCTCTTGGCTTCACCCTGCCCCTCCATGCCATCCAATGACCCTTCCCTGGGCCATGGTCCTGGCACTTGGTGTCCTTGGCCTGACCTGTTTTTACCTATTTATGGCAGAAAACTCCTACATATCCCTCAAGTCCCAGTGGAAATCTCATCTCTGCAGGTAGCTTTATTCTTAATCTTTATACTAAAGATGCACCCATTTAATGAACTTTTGGAGTAGTCTATTTTCTTTATAGCATTTACCCAGTTATACATATATAAGGCACTTGTGGATAATTACATGTTTAATGGCTGCTCCCCACCAGATGATAAGTTTATTGAGAGAAGGAATCATGTTCATTTACTCTTGGTGCAAAGCATTGTGCTTGAATGTGATTAAAAATGTTTGCGTTAAAGCAATTTAAATTAAAAACAACACACATTAACTGTGCATTAAAAACATGAAAAGGTTAAGTAGCTAAAATGACAGATAAATTAAGTAAGATAATGGTTGAAAAATAAGCAACTAGATAGGCCATTTGTAAGGTTGTGGTGACTTCTGTATGCAGAATAGTCTCGTGGAATGATTTTATGAGGTTCAGGAATTATTGAAGTTTTAAAAAATGAAGAGAGCTGCTCTCCTTCCTCCTCCCTCATAGAATGAGCACCATTCTCCCTCCTGCCTGTGCTCTCTTTTCTACTTTTGGTAACCTCTAATTTCTTCATAATAACAATGAGAACAACCTTTACTTATGCACCTTACAGGCTCAGAAATCTAATCAGGGCCCTTATCTTTATTCTCAAATTATCGTGGTATCTTCTATTATTCTGACTCTGGTCTTGCTTCTTCAAAATGACAGGTTGGGTTTATGAAAATGCTTCTTTCCTTTTATAAATCAGTTCCTCAAAAGTCTCCTGCAGTAGCCCACACCTGATATTCACAGCCAACTTTCATCTGGTTCTCAACTTGCTTTCCAAATTGAGCCCCAGGTTTCCTGGCACATATTCTGCTTTGGGCTCCTTTCCTTCTATCTTTCTTTCTTTTTCTTTCTCTCTCTCTCTTTCTCTTTTTTTGTGGTATCAGGGATTGAACTCAGGGCCTTGCACTTGCCAAACAGGTGTGGTGCAGCTGAGCCACATCCTCAACCCATCTGAAACCTTTCTTGCTCTGGACACTGAGTTCAGTTTGCTCAGCACAGCATTCTTTGCACATTTCTTTCCCACATCCTTTTCAACCCAGACTTCTTGAAAATTCAGATCAATTTCTGGCCCCTTTAAAAAGTCTCTGGAGCTCAATGTCGCCCACAGTGATTTCTACCTACCCATTTCACTTGCTCTCTGCTCTGTGAAAGTGTAGACTGCCTCACATTGCCGATATTTTTTGTGTGCAAAGCTGCTCCTACACTCTGGAAGGCAGGGCACTGAGTCCTCTCTGGTAAGGAAAAGTCGATTTTGTCTCCCATGTGCCTTCTGAGACCACCTCTGTGCCAATAGAAAATGCACTCCAGTGTTCAGACAATTAAGAACAGACTTTAAAACCTGATGCAAGGTAAAAATGGGGTGTGACAAATACAATTTCAGTATCTTAAACGTTTTGGAGCTTATATATCTGTGGATCAGTAGATTTGTTAGAAAGTAGAAGTGAGAGAAAAGTCAACTTAGAGTAAACTGCAGTTATTTTAAACTTTAAAATTTCTTCTGAACAAACAGTCTGGTGTAGGAATCGTGTAGCATGGGACTTCTCAGACTGTTCCCTTGACATCTGGGGCTGGGTTGTCTGGATATGGGGCTGTCCTATGCACTGCAGAGGACCAGCAGCTTCACAGGCCTTTCTGTGCTTGATGCTGGTTGCACCTGTTAACATCCCAGCTCTGACATATGGGCCTTGTCATGTGGCCCCCAAGAGGAGCAGAAAACCTCAAGCTGAGAGCCATGACTAGTCCAGAGTATGACCTGGTAACCTGGAGGCGGGAGGCTGATATGGTACAGTCATTCTAGAGTGGGAAAATGTCTCAGTTGCTGTGTTCACACAGAACATGGAAGCACTTTCCTACTGTAACCCTGGGGCTGTGGCTCTGCACACAGCCAGTTGGGGGTACACAGGACATGACCAAGAAATAGCTCAGTGTTGGCTCTGCACAATGGCCTCCTAGCTTAGATAGTAACTTGCTCACAGGAGCAACATGGGAGTGTGTTACTGTACAGACCAAGTCTTTACCAAAGCATAGATAATTGCTCTTGGGAAACAGGACCTCCATCCTGCTATGACTGTTGCAAACGCCTCAGCAAGTTGAGGTGGCTGCTATTTCTCACTGTGGGACCAGGATGTTGAGGGTGCTTTAGAGCAATGTGTCTACTTCCCCAGGGGAAGTTTCAGGTTTGGAGGTACCTTCAGGGGTTTGGGCCTTTTTCCTGCACGTGCTTTCAGGGCCATCTGACTTTCCTGACATTTGCCTAATTTATTACACAGGAACAAACATGGCTGCACTGGAGATTGGGGCTGCTCAGAGTTTAATTAAGCGTGCATCTGCCTTGGGCACGTGCCCAGATACTCTGTGATGGGTGAATCTGAAAATCAGTACTAACAGGAAAAGACAAACAGGGTAACGCTGATCAGCGTGATGATAATAACCTGGAAAACATGTTCCTACATGGAGATAGTGCTGATTCAAAATGCCAGCAAAGTCTGAGCGAGCACAATTGGGTAAAAATGAGTGGGAGCCACATGAGGGGACCCCCTTTGGCTTTCTAGGGGTTCATTCACTGCTGAGCTCTGTGTTCTGAAACAACTATCTTCAGTCTAGAAAATGAAACCTGATCCAGACTTGATATCACCCTTTAATGACTCACATGCTATGGAAGCCACTTATCTCCTCTGTCTCCCCAAAATAATAACCCTCCGCAGTCACTTGCAAAGGGAAACACACATGGGCACTAACACACTACTCATGGATAGTAGTTGGCCTTATTCCAAGTATAGATGCCAGGTCTAGGAAGAAGACTCGAGCTACTCCATCAGGATCCAGTTCTCAGTGGGACCTGGGATGGGGTGTTTCCTCCATCGAGGAGCAGAACCTCCATGCATTCTGGGAATTCAGAACTCAACACGGGCACCACTGCTTGCCCAGGTGGGGAGGACTGGGGCCAAAAGGCCTGCAGATATCTGAGAAATGGTCACTGGTTGTCCTGGGACACATGGATAGCCCAGAGCTGGTGGGAAGCTGCAAAGGGCTAAGCAGATCTGACTTATAGCCAGATGGGCTCTTGGTGAAGCTTATGGGGCTCCCACTGGCTCTGTGAGGATATAGTTTCTAAGCGCCCTCAGAAAGGGCCACACAGTCAGTCATCAGAGCCTATGACCTTCTTGCCTGTGTACTACAGCAAGATCGGAGGGCAGATTGATCCAAGGTCAGTGAATGCTAAACTTCAGAGCTTGCCCAGTGTGCACATTTAGTGTTGGGCAATGGAACTAGTCAAAGGCAGAGATGAATAAGATAGCAGAGTAACAAAGTCAGGGAGGCCTACAAACAAGTGATTGGGTGAGTTGGAGTCAGACAAGACACGGCAAAAAGCTGGCAGAGCAGGTGTATGCTGAGGAATGAGAATACTACTGTGTTCTGAGAGGGGTCTCTCTGGTGCCTCTTTGTCCATCTGGTTTTTCTCTCCTGTGATTTCTTATTTCTCTGCTTGTTTGAAAACTCTGACTCTTGTCCTGTAAGTGAAAGGAGTCTGGATAAGACACACACATGCATGCATGCACACTGGGCCAAGGGTCCTCATTGGACCTTGGACCTCCTGATTGTGTCCCCTTTGCCAAGATTGAAATGAACAAGCTGGTCACACTGCCTCATCCCTGACTAATGCCACCCCTTGGCAACTTCCCTTTTCTCCCATAAACTACTTATATACTTATTTTATTTTCTGCCTGTAGGCTTACACAATACAAACTGAATGAGGAGGTATAAAAATTGTTATAAATTTAGGCTGGAGAAAATGCCAAACTGGTTAATAAAAATAAAGCTAATAAAATCTTTCTAGGGGTTAAAGTGAGTAAATTTGGGCAGCTGCCTTCAGTTATTTCTGGACTATGAAAGGGACTATGCATATAAATTTGAATAATGGACTTGGTTATTTATTCAAAATAGCTGATAATCAAATTCCAAATTTTAATGGCCTGTTTCTTCCCACTCCCCTTTGAATAGGAGGCCCTGGAGTTGAGGACAGGCAGTAAATCTCACCATGAAAATGTGGGTGTGTGGGGGTTTGATGTGAGCTTTGGTACCAGCTGGTCATTGGGGTCCTCAGTGGGTCCTCCTTGGGAGAAATTATGAGATGCGAGTTTTTTCCAGGGCCACCGTAAATCCAGGGGTCTGAGGCTCCTGTGAGCACAGGATCTGTTTTATTCTCTGTATTCATTGAACCCCATTCTGGAAATCAGAGCAAGCACACTATCCACCACTAAAGCCAGCATGAGGAGGATACCTCCAGACCTGGCTCTCTAGAAGCTGTGCTGTGTTTCCCAGCTGCCTGTCTCCTGAAAGACCTGTACCCAACTCCTCCCAGACTCAGGGCCCTCAACCTGAACCACAGGCAATAAAATCCCTGAATAGTTATCGTGAGGATTAGGCAGGAATTAGAAAGATGTTGATTTCTGACCTATCACATCTACTCTCTGGCCCTATCACATTTATTAAATGTTTCCATACTGTTCAAAGTTAAGAGGAAAGTGCAGGAAATCTGCAGACTGCTCAGGAATGACTGAAGGAGCAGTTCAAGTCTGGTTGGGTTAAGTATGCTGCATGTATGTCTCCTAGCTAGGAGACACCCAAAGGAGTTCAAGCAATCTCACTCCCATGCATAGAAACTGGGCTATAGCCACTTGGGGGCCTCCCATTCCTCCTCTAGTCTCGACTCCTTCGCTCATCCAAGAGCTAACCATAAAAGATAAAAAATCTGCACCCCACCAATCAGCTACAGTCCCATTGCCCCTATGTGCTCATAGCTGTGCCCACTCCTGGGGCTCTATATAAGCCTGTGTAATCCTCAATAAAGATAGAAGTGTCCACTGAAACCTCCCCAGAATCTGTGTGGTGACTCTGCACACTTACCTAGAGTCCGAGCCTCCGAACCTGATTTTTGACTGCATACCAGCCTGACACCGAAGATGACTACAAATGACTTTTCCTGTCATGGGTGGAAAAGTCTATGTGGTCCTCCTGGTGTCCTTGAAATGTCAGACAATCAGCCTGAAACTTTCAACATATTCTTTTTTTGGGGGGAGGGGTAAGGTCTTGCTTTGTAGTTCAGGCTGGTCCTTAACTCAGTCATGAACTCAGCAATTGTCCTGCCTCTGCCTCCTGAGTACTGGGATTATCGGCATGAACCACCACTTCCAGCACTGTGATATGTGGTACTGATTGCTGGTAGGTGTAAGTCACCACACCGGCATTGTTATATGTGGTTACTGCGGATCAGACCTGGGACCTTGAGCTTGCAAGGCAGGTACTGGAACCACTGAGCTAAATTCTCAGCCCCTCAAGATATTCTTTAAATAATCTGCAAAGGTATAAGAATCACTGCTTAGTGTATTTAGGAAAAGCCACTGTGATTCTTTTGTAGAAATTCTCCTCTGTTCTCCCATTTTGTGAATCAAATCAACTTTTCCATTGTGCCATTAGATTAAAACTGTCAATTTTAGTGGGCCCTATATTCCAGGCCTTCTTTGTAATAAGAGCTTTCCAAGGTAATATGGGAAAAGGAAAATGCTTTCAACTATTTTGGCTTTAGGGAATTGGTTCAACTGGATTAATAAATGGCTACATCTCTGCCAAACTTTTAATTTGTTACTCGAATTGAACTAATTTTGCAAATAACTAGGCCTCTCCAATCAAGATAGAAATTACATGCCTCCTTCACACAGATTACTTTGTGTCCATTTCTGTGTGTCCTTAACAGGTTGGGCAGCTAATGAAACTCAGTCCCCAGGTGTGCAGTAAACAGGATAATGAACCAATCACTGTGAAGCTTGAACCTCTTCTTACCACCAAGGATTTGAATTTACAACAGTTGCTATTATTCTATCCAGCTGGTCTGCTAACTCGAACTCCTCCTGTAACTACGTAATGAAAACATTTGAATCAGGGGGACAGTTCATTTTATTATGTAAGTTGAAAACACTTTGGAAGTGTACAAAAAAGCTATAAACATGGATTAAAATTCAAATGGTTTAGTTTTTTTCTGGTTAATTCAAAGTAATGAAGGATAGATTAAGTAGGTTATAAAAAACTAAATATTTCTTCTCATTTGAATGCTTCTCATTCATATAATTATTGTCAGAAAATCAGAATCATTAAGACAATACTTAAGAAAATAAAAGATAAGTACTAAACTGGATAACTTGCATTTTTTATTTGGCTTTTGGGTAGTGGTTACTAGGTGTGTGTATGTGTGCATGTGCCTCTCTCTCTCTCTCTCTGTCAGGTGTATTTCAAATCCACTTCCTTTTCCACATGCTTGGGTAAAATATCAAAATATATTTGCAGAAAATTTATCCTTGCAGGAAAAAGTAAATAAATAAAAATATAGATCTTTAATTTGGAGATAAGAACATTAACCTCTTGCTCTGTCTGTCTCCGTCTCACTCTGTCTCCCTGTCTCTCCCCTCCTCTTCCACACCACTGGGGATATAACCCAGGGTCTCCATCCTGAACTCATCCCCAGCTACCACAGCTATCTTACTTTTTGAGGTGGGTCTAGACAAAGTTGCAAAGTTGCCCAGGCTGGCCTTGAACTCGTGATCCTTCTGCTCTGGCCTCCCAGAGTGCTGGGATTAGAGGGATTTCCCACCACGCCCATCTTGGCTTCTTCTTACTTGACTTAGACAGCCAGGAAAGAAGTGGTGGGAAGGGTCTCTCCCTTCGGTTCAGATGTGGATCTCACTTGCCCTTCTTACTCTGATACCACTTGAAGGCAATAACTTGGTCTTAAGAAACAGCTAGCAAGAGTTTATACGCATTTTAATTTCAAATGTGGGAAATTAGCTTTCTTCATAGTTCCTTTTAGTTTGGCCTTTTGCTTAATGTTCACTGGTTTTAGAAGTGTGATTGATGTTGCAGGGGACACCAGATCATCAGTAATGGATGACTGTATTCTAAAAGTAAAACATGGTAGGGAAGACATTACTAAACATGGCTTTAAAATGAAAGAGATTATTTTGGGAATCCAGATGCACTCAAGAAGTTTGACAAAGAATATGGAATCAAGAGGGGTTTTCTAGTCATGAGATTCTTCTCTGGGAACTCCCTAAGGGGCTTGAGACTTCTGTAAACATCAAATTGCTCTTCTAATTTAATTTGTTCATTTAATATGTATAGAGAACCAATTTCCCAAAGTTCAGGATTCTCAGTTCCTGCTGCTGACTGATTATCCAATTAATCCTCAGGAGGCAGGAAAGAGGTAGACATTGTTTTTCCATTTTCTCAATTGAGCATAAAGAGAGGAAGTATGAATTTCAAGGCTCCCTGAAAACCTTCCAACTGGGCTTTCATTATTTCCACCTGCTCCACTCAACCAACTATTCATTAGGTAACATTTCCTTTGAAGAAGAAGATGCATTTCCATTACCTAACAAATGTTTTAAAGTTTTCCGGGTAATGAATAAATGAATTCTCAAATACTGTGTCTAATCAAATAAAAGGCCCCTAAATACCCAGATGGATTATTTGCAGGCTGAGAAAGATAATAATTCTCTAATGCTAAGACATTACCCTACTGAAATGTGAATTTTAGTTAGTGATTATTAAGCTTGTTACAGAAAAGGTCAGCATGATCCATACTGAATTTTGGGGATGGCGCCATCAATGATAGCACATATGTAGAAGGAGAACTTTTCAAGTTATAAAACTTACCCTGTTACCTACTGAACTAAAAGTACAAAATGGTTTACTGTGTTTCTAAATGTCTCTGGAGGCAATAGCTGAGTATTTATGCATATAACTTAAATATTAAAATTAACACCTTTGTCCAAAAATGGCTATTTATTTTTATAGTTTTGCCTAATTGCTGTAGCTAATGTTTCCAGAACTCTATTGAACAAGGGTGGTGGTAGAGATCAATCCAACAAAGAAATAAAAGACCTCTGCTCTGAACACTGCAGCACTCTGAAAAAAGAGAGAGCAAAGGAGAAGCAGGAAACAGAAAGACAAATGTTGTTTTGAGTAGGAAGAACCAATATAGTGAAAATAACCACACTCCCAAAACTGTTATGTAGGTTTAATGTAATCCTGATCAGAATCCCAACAGCATATTTTATACTAACAGAATTAAAGAAAATAGTACTAAAATTAATCTGAGACTAGAAGTCCTGGAATAATAAAGACAGTTCTGGGCAACAGAGAAAAGGCAGGCGGTATCACAATTCCAGACCTGACTACACAGACTACTACAGACTACTACAGAACTACTGTGATAAAGACACATGGTACTGGAAAAGAAACAGACCTGAGGATCAGTGGAACAGATTAGAAGATGCAGAAACAGCTCCAAACACACTCAACCACTTCATCTTTGACAAAACAGCCAAACAAAGAGCAAAGATAGACTTTTTAATAAATGGTGCTAGAAAAACTGAGTTTCAGCTTCCAAAGATCAAAACTAGACCCATATATTTCACCATGCACTAAACTAAATTTATAAAATTGAAATGAATCAAAGATGGACATTTTAAAACTGAATCTTCTGGAAGATAGGTTAGGTAGAACTCTAGAAGATATTGGCATAGGAAAAGACTGCGAAAGTGATGTCATCCTGAACTTGCTTGGATTTCTGAACCCAAGCAGCAAAACTTGACCTTGAATCCTTTAGTCGTCATGCAAGAGAAATCGCAGATGCTTTGAGGTTGCGATGCTTTGATAGTATGGAAAGCTCTGGAAAACTGGGGAGGGAGAGGAAGGAAGACAGAAAGAGAGAGAAGAGAGAGAGAGAGAGAGAGAGAGACAGGATGGGAGGGGAGAGACATAGAGAGAGAGGGAGGGGAGGGGAGAGAGAGCATGAGAGAGGGGAGCCTGAGGAACTTTCTGGTGTGTGTCACTTGGAAATAAACCTTTTAAACTCCATTGGCTCAGAATTGCAGAATTCCTAACCCGTCAAATTTGGAATGAAATAAACAATTGTTTAAAATCTCTTTTAGGACACTTTGTACTGAAACAAAATTCCTATTCATGGTAAATAATTCATCCATTGATTGTTTACAATATACACATTACCAAATTAGGTCATTATCACAATTTTGATTAGCATCTTTGTATGCCTGAAG